>VMDO01014615.1:28976-54054 GCA_007922755.1 Pedetes capensis | reverse complement strand
AACAGAACTGGAACCCAAAGACATATAGAAAAATATTACCAAGTAAATGATAGAGAAGACTTAGATGGGGAGGGTGGGAGGGGGGAAGCATATAAGAGGGTAAGTTGTTGTTGTTGTTAGGTGCCGTTGAGTCGAGTCCGACTCATAGCGACCCTATGTACAGCAGATTGAAACACTTGCCGATTCTGTGCCAGGCAAATGATCTTATTTATGTTTAAGCCCATTGTTGCAGACACTGTGTCAATCCATCTGGTGGAGGGTTTTCCTCTTTTGTGTTGACCTGCCACTCTCCCAGGGATTGATCTCTCCTGACTACATGTCCGAAATATGTAAGACGCAGTTTGGCACCTATATGAATAATGTACATCAAAATGCATATATGGAAATGTCACAATGAAAAGCATATCAGAATGAATCCATTAAGGTGTACATTAAAAATTTCCAATAATAAAAAAAAAAGAATTTCAGTCCAGTATGGTAATGTCCCAGTGTGAAGGTGAGTACCAGCTTGTCAGAAGGACCAAAAGAGGGTGGAGTCTTCTGTAATGGTTTTTCTTCCATGGGAATAAAAAAAGTGCTAGTCTAAGCAATATTTGCCTGCAGCCATACCACTGTGGCATCTGATCCCATCAGATCTTGGAAGCTAAGCAGGGTCATGCCTGGTTAATACTTGGATGGCAGACCGCCTGGGAACACTATGTACTGTAGGCATGGGAGAAGGACCTGGCAACCCACTCCCAAAAAAACCATCTGCCACTGAAAACCCTATGAATAGCAGAGAAGCACTGACAACAGTGTTTCGCCTGTTGTACATAGGGTCGCCATGAGTTGGATACTGACTTGATGGCACCTAACAACAACAACAATAAGTATTTGGTAAGACAGTTTTATACACAACTGCAAAGATGGTGCCATCTATTTCCAGATATAAAGTTAATTTGAAGTGACGTTAATCTTGTCTTTATTGCTTATTTTTGGCTATTCACCATAAATAAGCATCCTTAGCTTCCTAGAGAGGAAAGGACCTTCTGATCTAAAGCAATGCCATTTTTCTCAGCTTACTCCCAAGGACTCCATCTTTTCATCTACACTTTAGTGTCCTTGTTCCTAAAATGTGCTGTTTGCATCTCATTTCTGTAGGGAGAAATTGGGACGAAATTGGCAAAAACCCCAAAACTGGGAAAATGGCCTTTGAAGATCTGGTTTGTAAATTAGAAATTTAGGGAAAATGAAAGTAACTTGGTTGGATGTTTGTACAAAACCCTCACAAATCCCCTGAACCTGATTGGACAATTGGACTCAAAGCTGATTGGCTCAGGCCATTCAATGGGCGAGCTATATAAGGAGCTGCACTGAGGCAGCTTGACATTTTTTCACCCGGACCACCTATGAGGAAACAGCTCTCTCCACTCTCTTGCCTGGACCTTTGGTGAGGAAAGAATGCTCTCCCTCCACCACCATCAACAAGGAAAGAACTTCCTCTCAGCTGAGACCACCAACGTGGAAGCATCTGCCCTTGAGGCTGTATAAGACCTGCTAACACTTAAAGCAGTATGCTTTGGGTTTCTCTCCACCCTGATAAGGGCAGAGAAATAAAGAGCTGTGTTTGCCCCCAAAAGGCAAAAGCACCTGAGGCTTTTCCTTTCTCCTGTCTCCACCAGCATCCAGAGGGCCGCAGGAGTCCGCGCCTCTCATCTGAGGTCCCGAGTGAATCGTGTTTAGTATCTGTGTGCATGGCGGTGCCACACGTCCGAACATCCAGGCTGGACCAGGAGGTGCACACCCCACAATTTCCATACTTGTGGATGCAGCATTTCTTCTACTTAGATTGTTTTAATAAATGCCTAACAGAATCCAATCTGTCCTGTTCAGGGTCTACTTCAGTATTGCTACCTATCTAGTAATAAAATCTTCCTTTTTGGCCATAATCCTGAAAGACACAATCCTGAATACCATAACCCCTAATGCAATCCTGAAGGTCCCAAAATTATAATCCGGAAAAAACAATGAAAAATTCTTTAAAAAGCATTTATTTACATTTTTCAAGGGGATTTGTTTCAGAAACATGTAAAAACACAACAGAACCTTTCCTACGCCATTTTGCACAATAAAATAAGCAGTAATAACACACATGTTTTTGCAAACATAAACACTAAGGTATACTAACGACAGACACATGGGGATAACAGTTATGAGCAGATGAACTGCATTCAAAAAGAAATATATCAGAAAGCAAAATGTACAAATTCTTACCATCATAGTTGGTAATTATGTGCACCCAGCTTTGTAACTGCACTCATGTAAAATACCATGATGGACAACCTAAATCTTTTTGACAAGATTGATCAAAACCCACAATGGATCACCACTATTTATGAAGTGGTCTGAAGAGCTGAGATCTAGAGAAATTTTATCTTTCACAATTGCAGAAGTACAAAAAGGATATTTCTTTATTTATTGAGGAAGTTTCAGTGTTTTTAATGTAGTTACACAATGCTTATACACAAAAGTGATGTGATAATGCATTTTCTTTTTTTTTTTTCCTTTTTCTTTTTTTTTCCTTTCTTTTTCTTTCTTTCTCCTTCTTCTTCTTTTTTTTTTGGCAGTACTTTGGGGTTGAACCTAAGGCCTCACACATACTTTGCAAGTAAGTGCTCTACCACTGAGCTGCAACCCCAGTGCATTTTTAATTTTTTTTTAATTTTAAGACAGCATCTCGATAAGTTACCCAGGCTGCCTCTGGCCTCAAATTTGTGATCCTTCTGCCTCAGCCTCTCCAGTTGCTAGGATTACAGGCCTGTACCATCATGCCCACTTGATGATGCACATTCCTAATCCAATCTGCAAAAAGCACATAAATTAGAACTCTCTAAAACTCTGTGCAATTTATACCTCCAGGATTGAAAATGATGCAAAGATAAAACATATAGCATGGTGAATTATAAACATTAATACTGATGATTTTAAATAGTGGAAGAAAATTAAAGATAGAAAACAAAAGCAAAACACCAAAAAAACTGACTTATGAAAAAGTGTGCGACAAGTGTAAATTACGTACAATTGCGTGTAAGTAGTCCATGAGAGCCGGCCAACTTCCATGATCAGTTACTATAGAGTCTTACATGGAGATGAATAACCGCTTTTTTCTTTTTTAGGGCATGTGTCTTCTTGGAGAACATGGTCACATTCACTTTCTATGTTATGCTGCTTTTGATGAAATCCTTCTGTGATTCTATGTACCTCGATGTGAGCATTCCTTATTACATTTTCCCATTATCTATGCCATTGCTTCTAGGTTGTTTTGGGAAGCAATACTGATGATCAAACAGCCTCACTGCTGTGAGTGTCTTCTCACACTCACTTCTTGCACGTAATTATTTTAGAATTAGTCAATATGTTTGCTGGCTTTGCAGGCAAAGGTAGCTTTAATTCATTGCAAACTCCTGGGATTTCATCAGCTGGACGAAATGCCTATGCAGACAAGTGATCATTTTTAAACTGAGGTTTTTGTCATTGCTGTATGGCATGGGCTTCTGCAGAATTCAACTTTCTACCTTCCTTATACAGCTTTTTCTTTCCCTAGTGGGAATTGCAGTTTGAGGGATTTGGGCTTTCAGGATTTCCACATTCAGGATTGTAATCTTTTGCCACTGTTGATTTTTTAGGATTTTGGACTTTAGGGATTTGGTCATTTGGGATTTCAACATTTGGGATTGTGGCACCTGGGATTGTGTCTTTTGTGATTATGATTAGCACCACCCACTTCCTTAGAGAGCAGATATTTCAGCCTCTGAACCACATAGGATTTCAGACTTTCAGTATCTAGCGTGATAAGTGGGACACCGAACAGATTGAGTTCTTTTGGTAAATAAGCTCACCCAGGGCAAGCGATGGTTAGTTGCTAACTTGGACTTGACTGTGAGCAAGTAAAAAATGCTCCACAAAGAGACCAGATACACCCCCGAGTTATCCAGTCAAGAAAGGGAAGTGGAGGCGTGAGTCCTTCACAGACATCTGGTGGACCTGGGCAGCGCCAGCTTCAAGGCGAAACAACCTGTGCAGTTCTGCACCCAGGGCGCCACAGTTGCTTTACTGCCCAGCTAGTGCTGTCTTGAATTCTCAATAATTTTTGAACAAAGGGCCCTGGATTTTCATTTTGCACTGGGTCCTATGGAGTATATAGCGGGCCTTTGACCAGTTGGGGAAGGCATTTCAAGATTCAGAAGAGTTATGAAAAACTAGTAAACACTGACCCTTATTGCTAACCTGGAGTTTGGAGGGAGCCTGGATGATGTGCATTTGCTACTCTAGAGGTCACAAGGGTGTTAGATCCTTTCTGCCCTGGGCCTTCTGACCCCCTGGGCAAATTCTGTGTCTCTGGTTAGCTGGAGCACATGGATGTAGGGAGGTATCTGTCAAAACACATTACCACAGACTTGATAGTTTAAATGACAGAAATTGATTGTCTTACACTTCTGAAGGTTAGAAGTTCATGATCAAGGTGTTGGAAGAGGCTGGGAGCAATAACTTGCTCTGTACCTCTCTACTAGCTTCTGGTAGCCAGGGCTTGCCCCTGGCAGGTTCCCTGTGTATTTATATATGTATGTGTCTTTGTGACCAAATTTTTCCTTTCTATGAGGACACCTGTCATTGGGGATCATGGCCAACCCTAATGACCTCTTTTTAACTTGATCACCTCTGTAAATGCTCAACTTCCAGCCAGGGTCACATTTTGAGATACTGAGATACTGACGGTTAGGTCTTTTTTTTTTTTTTTGAAGAGAACACAATTGAACCTATAACAGATGGATTTTTGCCATGCAGCATTATTATTTTTATATTAATTTCTCATTTGAATGAGATTGAGCTACACATTTCATTTTTCTGTGGTACAATAAAGGAAATATGGCTTTCCTACTCCTTCCACTTAGAATCTCGCTATTCAAAAGAAATTGAAATCACCTGTCTCTCAAGGCATTGCTAAAATGCCCTATTGATCCCCACTCTCATTCCTGCTCCAAGAGGAAACAGAGTCTCTGGCTCACATGGTTCCGCCACATAAGAAGACCTTCTAGGACTGAAAGGGACCCCAGAAGTAAGTTAACATATCTTCACTTTCCTAGGGAAGCAATCCAGATCCAAGAAGTTAAACCAGTTTGCCTCAGACTCTGCTTAGCTAATTAAAGTTAGAAGTGAGATCCAAGCCTTGTCATTTAATTCTGAATATGGAAGCTTTTCGGTTTATCATTGTTTTCATACATACAGATAAATATTTTAAGAACTTTCAACTAGAAAAGGTCTCAGATACATATCCCTGGTGTTCTTTCACCAGTGCTGGTGACAAAGGTCAGAGCCTTAAACATTCACAGGAGTCACAGGGGTGATGGAGGGAGATCAGGCGGGATGGGTCCCTTCAGCAAACTGAAGACACAGATGCTTCTATGAAAGTGTGGAAGAGGGGAAAGGCGTCTCATACCAGTTGCCTACTGTCTTGTGGAATTATGTGCTCACGTTCCCAACTTTCGATGTTTAAAAGAAACCTAAGTACCTAGGTTTTATGTGGAATTTTCCAAATTTTAAGTGGTGGAGAGGAAACCCCCTTGACTTTTAGGAAGCACCATATAAGCTAAGCCTGTGGCCATAGCCCTGTGGTGTCTGATCCCATCAGATCTCGGAAGCTAAGCAGGGTCGGGCCTGGTTTGTCCTTGGATGAGAGACTGCCTGGGAACATCAGGTGCTGTAGGCTTGGGAGACGGACCCGGCAACCCACTCCCAAAAATCAATCAGCCATTGAAAACCCTATGAACAGCAGAGAAACACTGATAAGAGTGTTTCCCCTGTTGTATATAGGGTCACTATGAGTCGGGTACAATTCGATGGCAACTAACAACAACAATAATATAAGCTAAACAAAACTCCAGGAGACCTGGCCGGTCAGAAGTTTCTGATTCAGGTCATGACCTCTCTTCTTATTTAGCCAATTATTCCTTTACTTCTGGGATGTGCTAGATTTGAGAGAACAAGGGCCTCCGTCAGAAACAAATTTAACCACCTTTGGCAACAGGTATTCAAGGCTTTCTGTTCAATTTCATTTAAAGATTTTCATGTACATAGTATGTGTTGTCAGTGGCTGATTGTTTCGGGATTGCTTCAGAAGTGGATTGCCACATCCTTCTCCTGTTTTTGCGGTGCTGGGGAATCGATCCCGGGTCCTTAGAGAGTGCAGCGTGGCACTCTACCAACTGAACTAAACCCCAGCCCCTTCATAGTACGTAGGCTACTATTAACTTGCAAGGTTGGTGCAGAATAGTAGCAAAGTGTGTATAGTCAGTAATTAATGGGACTGAATGATATTTAGTGTTTGAATTTTGCAAGTTATGGGAAAGGTTTTGTGAGGAAGACAGAAATTTCTCAGTTCAGGTAGTGGTTAAAGTATTTAACTCTTTTTTTTTTTTTCTGGAGATAAATACCCTCTTTAGATGTTCTAGAGCATCCAGGCAGCATAACAGTGTGGTATTGTTTGTACAAGTAGCTTATAAAATAGTGACAACGTGAGGCTGAATGCACTTGTCTTTGTCTTTTTTAATTCTATGGGTCAGGCTGATTTTTTTTAATCTCTATTTTTACTGAGTGAGACCAAGTGATAAATCTATTTTTCCTTTGAGGAAAAGATCAATCTCTCATCCTAGCCCAAAAGCCCATGGGTTTTTACTTTCACGGGATGACTCTTTTACTTTGCTGGATTTTCTACCTGCTTAATGCTAGGCTTTGGTTTGCAGGTCAGAGAGCTAAAGGTGTCATGGGCTGTGGTTTCCATTGTGGGAAGAGTGACTTGCGCCTCCAAAGCACTTGATCTAACGGTGATCTCCTGAGATGCCTTCCAATGGATTCTCTTCCTATCTCTCCTTCCCCTGTTAGACACGCAGGCATTCTGGTGGGGATTTTCATTCTTCACAGTGGCGAAATTGTGCGGAAGACAATAGCCTTGTTTCTAATTTGGTGTTTCTGAAAGCTTGTCAAAATAGAAATAAGACTGCATTCAAAAGTTGAGAAAAGAGTGTGTAAATAGCAATAACTGAAATTTGTGATTAAACAATTAGCAAAAAAGAACCCTAGGAAGTCATTAAAAGTATAAAGAGGGAGGCGCTTCCTGTTTTATCACGGCGAGTTTGAACTGTTATTATTTAACACTGATTGGGCACCAGGCACATGGGAGCCTTTCTGTGAATGGCGGAGTTGGAACGGGTCACTTCTCAATAGTGTTCTGGGGGGAGGCAGCAAGAAAACTGAAAATGTGTTAGGTAGCACGCCACAAAGACATGGAATCAAGGGGAGAGAATACAGAAGATGAGAGTATTGGGGACCGCAAAAGAGAACATAAACTTTGGACCAAACAATAAAAACCAAATGAACTTGAATCTTAACTTCTCTCTAGTTAACCCCAGGACCTTGGGCAGTTGATTTAATTTCCCTCAGTCTTAGTTCATTCATTCGTTCATTCGTTCGTTCCTTCCTTCCTCTCTCTCTCTCTCTTTCTTGCTTTCTTTCTTGATGGTAATAGGGGGCTGAATCCAGGGCCTCATACATACTTTATAGGTACTCTACCACTGGGTTGCACCCCAGCTCCCTTTTTCATTTTTTATTTTGAGACAGTTTCACTAAGTCACACAGGCTGCCTCTGGTCTCGAACCTGCGATCATCCTGCCTCCACCTCCTGAGTGGCTGGGATAGCAGGTGTGAGTCACCTGGCCTGGCTAGTCTCTCCATCTTTAAAATGGTAGCAATACTATACGTCTTACAGTTTATGTGGGTCTCGATAATGACCATGTGAAATGCAAGAACATCCCAAATACTAGGTAAAAACAAAAAAACAAAAAAACAAAAAAACCCAGCCATTTTACCATGATTATTACGACAAGCTGTCTTCATTTATAACCATCTCATTTTTTAATAATATTGATGAATTCTAAGAATATTTAAATGTCATAAAGAATTTGAGAAAGAGGAATTTAAAGGGATCAGGGAGAAGTATACCAGTCAGTTAGGATTATGTTATTTTATTTGGCATTAATCCAAGCAAGTGTTCAGCTGCCACTTAAAAATATACCACCTGCCTCCACCTCTCTTTAATATATTCTTTAAGGTAGTGTAGTAGAAGATATCCAGCTATACTCAGAGCATGCCTTTTTATTTGCAATTTTGAGCACCAAGATTCTTTAAGGAATCCTAGCTTTGGACATACAAACAACAAAGGAATTTAAAAGGTTGCATCCAACTAATGCTAAAAGAGAGTGTTGCCATAGACAAATGCGTTTGTAGTACATTTTTGCTTAGAATTTCTCTGTGTTCTTAGAGAATGATGTCGTTTTCCCTGATGTGTAATAACAGATGCAAGCTGGAGATTATGTAAGAATGACTTAGTAGAGATAAGCATATTTTCTTGTGAGAGATGAAACAAGTTAGAAGAGAGCAGGGAACAGAAGCACTCGCCTGCAATAGGGAATATATTTGATGACCTGATGAGAATATTATTCACTTTTGAAAGTGCTTGATATTACAAGCATCATTTCGTAGTGTGCCCTTCACTTAGCACATTTGCCGTTTGATTTTAATGCACACGATCAGTACTTAAAGTGGAGAATGTTGTGGGTAAGAAATGATATAAACATGGAGAATGTGGCTGTGGTGATCAGGAAAAGCCGAAGGAACCAACATACCTGAGTACCCACAGAGAGCCTTTGCCTTCCTATTCTGGTCAAAGATATGTTGCAGGCAATATGTTGTTGTCGCTAGGTGCCATCAAGTCCAGTCTGACTCATAGCAACCCAATGTACAGCAGAATGAAACGCTCCCGGACAGTGTGCCATACCAGGCACTATGTCAGTGCTTATCTGCTATTCATAGGATTTCTCAGTGGCTGACTGTTTCAGGAGTGGGCTGCCAGGTTCTTCTCCCAGGCCTACAACATTTGGTGTTCCCAGGCAGTCTCCCATCCAAGGACTAACCAAGCTGACCCTACTTAGCTTCCAAGATCAGACACGATGATCTGTAGCAGGGTGGTATGGTGTAGATGAATAGTTCAGTAGCCAGCAATAATGCCATACTTCCTAAAAGAATAGAGGTAGACAAAAATAGAGACTAACAGGCTTTCATCTATTGTGCACCTACTGTGTGCCAAGCAATTTACTAGGTATTTTGAAAACCCAATGAACAGCAGAGAAGCACTGTCAAACATAGTGCCAGGAGTGTCAGGAGGTGTTTCGTTCTGTTGTACATTGGATTGCTATGAGTTGGACCCAACTCCATGGCACCTAACAACAACAACAACAACAATAAGTGAACTATTTACTGAACATGTATTATGTACCATGAATATTCTGATGAAAATTCTTTTAACTTACATCATAGCCTTTAAAAATATCTCTTCTTGGGGTTATATCTTTCTTCATTTCCTGTGATATATTTTCTATAAAGTTGGTCTCCTTAAGGTAACTTCTCAGATCTCTCCTATGGCCTTCATCATTCACTTCTTATTTTCAAAAGTCTAGCCGAGGCACACCAACTGGCTCAATAAAAATAAAAAACCAAAACAAAACCTAACAGGACTAAAAACTCAGCCTTCATAACGGGATAGACTTGAGTCTTGGAGATTTTCCACCAGGTCTTTGTCTATTGTACCCCAACAGCTGCTCCTTTCTTCTTCCTTTTGCACATGAGACTTTGTCTTTAACCATTCTCTGTGGGAGCGTCGCTGGTGGTCAAGGGGTGGTTCTCCCTACTCTGAGCTGAGCCCTATGGTGGAAGACTTGCTGCGAGGGTTTGTGATTTGGGTGTTACCAAAGTGTTGTGCTGCCGGGAAGGAGAATTATGCTCAAAACTACTCTGAGAAGCCTTTAGAAAGGCAGGCCCAGAGATTTATGCTCACAGCTACTCCTTGCTTCTTGCTTCAAGAGACGACACCAACTGTGGGAGTTCTTCTAAAAAACAGCTCTTAATTATAGTTCTTTTGTCTGCCATGCTCTAGAGGGTTGGTGGAATGGACAGTCAATGGAATGGATCTCAAGTCCCCTGCTCACCTTGCTTATAAACCCTTATTGGACCAATCAGAAACTGCCACACAATATGGGGTGATCGGGGTTTAACCTGTCGGGTGGAGTATGCAAATGAAACATTGACAGGTGAACCAATCAGGGGGTGTTCCTAAACTGGCCAATCAGGGGTTTTCTGGCAATTGGGAAGTAGCCAATCAGATATTGAGGGGTTTGAGGTGGGTGGTTGGATGCCAGAGCCATCTTGGTGGGTTGGATGCCCAAAAGGCCCAGGATGTAGGGTGTAGGTTATTGGGGGTCATCTTACCTTGGAAACAAGTCCTAGTCCTCCAAGTTGGCCAGACAGACCTCGAGGCAGGCTGCCTCTCTAGGCTGTATCCCTACAATTCTCCATCCTTCCTGTTAAAATCTAGAATGTCCAAACAATAGGGTGGGACCTGAAGAATCTAGGTTAGGTGGCCCAGAGATTACTGGCTCACAGATAATATGTCAAGAAGAAGGAACCAGGGTATTTTGTTACTGGAGTAGCTATTCAAATTATAGGTTCTTAAGAGTGCATGGATCAGTGGTTCCACATGTATTGAATCCTTGTTATTTGTAACGTGAATCATAACATTGTCATTTTTAGTATAAAGAAACCACAAAGTCCTTTGAGTAAGTAAAAGCTTTACATTCCCATTTGTTTTGTTGATTTCTCTCAATTATCGTCCAAAATATAAGTTTAAGACAATAATGACAACAACAAAGTTTTATAACTCAGCCATCAGTTGTTACAAATAGATTTTTCTATCACAGGCTTATGAACCATATTGTTAATTGACAATTAAGAATGATGTGCATCTATTGGACTAGTTTTAATTAATTCTTTCCCTTGGCTGATCAGCAAGTTTCAGGAGTGCGCACAAATGTTTATTTGGAGGGCTGAAGGATGTGTTTATAGGTCTGAAAATGAATTAGAAGGTCATCATGCCCAAAGGCTATTGGTGCTCATTTTTTTTGAGAATTGTAAAGGAGTGTATTATTGTGGGATGGATAATGTTGGGTCCTTCTACACTTAGCAATTTCATAGCAATGATACAGCTGTGTACTATGGGAAACCACCCAAACACTTGGCAGAAGTAGAATACCAATGGTTCATTTCTAATTAAACTTGTTTATGGCCTTATTTCAGGTTTGAGCTTTTCTCTGAGATACAAAGCCTGAATGTAGGCAAAATATAAAGTCTGCAAAGAGAAGCTATTTTTAATGTTCCATTCCTTTTTTTTCCCTGAAATTACTCTTTCCTTTTTTTCATGCACCTATTTTTTTCCCTCTTTCCCGCCTAGCTTTCATACAAATTTTTAGAAAATAATCTGATATCAGCTATTAGAAATATAAGTATAGAGCTGGGCGCAGTAGTGCATGCCTGTAATCCCAGAGACTTGGGAGGCAGAGGCAGGAGGATTGCAAAGTTTGAGACCAGAGGCAATCTGCATAATTTAGTGAGATCCTGTCTCAAAAAGTAAAAATATGGGCTGGGTGTGCAGCTCAGTGGTACAGCACTTGCAAAGCATGCAAGCTCGAGGCCCAGTACCACAGAGAGAGAGAGAGAGAGAGAGAGAGAGAGAGAGAGAGAGAGAGAGAGACAGAGAGAGAGAGAAATTGACATTGTTTTCTCAAGCATATTTGCACTTAAAAATCTAATTTTGAGTCTAGATTAGAAAAATGATGTCTCCTTTATTGGGAAATTAGACATTCATGGGCTTATAGGGCCAGAGGAACATTACAGAGCTTCTCGTTTGAGCATGAGGTGATACTTCATTTTGGGTTTTTGATGACTAAAATAGCCCTTCCAATTGGTGTAGAAATTCTTTGAGACTTAAATTTATGATTAGTAGGTAAATGATCAATATCATGTATTCTGCGTCTCCAAGGACTCTTTCCCCCATCTATCCCCAAAACAACTTAAACTTGAGAAGAAGAACTCAGATTTCAAATCAGAAGAGTCCTAAGACAGTGTACCTTGCAAAAATGTCTTCTGATTTTGCTATGTTGTCGCATGGCATTGTATGTGCAGTTGCTATATTAGAAGATGATGGCAGAATGAGGGAAAAAAAGATTAAAGGAATAAAACCAGAGCTATGGTAGTCTTGATCATTCATTTATTCTCTCAGCAAATATTTATAGACCATCTAGTACCAGGAATTGTGGGGGAGTTACAAAGTAGAAAAGTTTTTCTTGTTTGAGAGGAAAAACGAATTTTTTACTTATCTTAATAAAACCCTCATGTAAGAAAGAGATGGTTGAAAAATTCACACAATGACTTTCCATTTGAACAAATATGTGGGCACCATGTTGTAGAACCCCACAGAATGGCTTTCGAGTGTGCACCTCTGAAAATATTTCCTGCTGACTGTGCCTGACCTGCCCAGCCCCTTGAGGCAGCCCTGGGAAACTTACTTTTGGGACAATGAAAAAGAATGCTGTTTCATCTCTAAACTGAATTTCCAAGTATTTTTCTTCTTTGGTAATATAACCAAATTCTCTCTCACTCTTTGAAGAAACACATCAATAATAATACTAAAAAATCCCAAATTGCCCTATTGTTCTAAAATGTTTTCTCTTTAAAGTTCATTCTACAGTTTGCTCAGGGAGAGAGGTGAAACAAGAAGAGGCAGAGTTGGAAGCAGTTTCTAGTGACCCTGGCTTCCCTTTGTTATAGACTTTTAGGGTTACTGAGAGGCAGATCTTATTTTCCTGTTGGATGGAACCTACTGAGCTCTCCCCTCCAGAGAGATAGTACTTTCTTTGAGTCAAATGCTTAGCTTTTCTTTATGCAGTGTTGATTTTTATTAGCATATAATTTATTGTACAAAGTAAGGAATTTCATTGATATTTCTGTATGTGTGTATGTGTATATATATAGTCAGTATATATATATACTATATATATGTTGTTGTTGTTGTTAGGTGCCGTCAAGTCGATATCCGACTCATAGCGACCCTCATAGGGTTTTCAATGGCTGAGTGCTTCGGGATTGCCTTGGGAGTGGATTGCCAGGCCCTTCTCCCATTTTTGCAGTGCTGGGAATTGAACTCGGGGCCTCAGTGACTGCAACGCAGTGCTCTACCCACTGAGCTAAATCCCAGCCCATACTATATATAGTATGTATATATATGTATATATAGACACACACATACAGAAATATATATACATATATACAGACATATACATATACACACACACACACACACATATACATACATTTGTTGTTGTTGTTAGGTGCCATCGAGTCGGTATCCGACTCATAGCGACCCTCATAGGGTTTTCAATGGCAGACTGTTTCGGGATTGCCTTGGGAGTGGAGTGCTAGGTCCTTCTCCCATTTTTGCGGTGCTGGGAATTGAACTCGGGACCTCAGAGACTGCAGCGCAGTGCTCTACCCACTGAGCTAAATCCCAGCCCTATACATACATACTTTAAGCATATTCAGCCTTGAGTTTTTTGAAACACAATTTTAGCCAGTAAGTCAAAAAGAAAAAAAAAAGCTGAGTAGATTTTCTTAGCTGTAGAAAACTAAAATTGCTAATGCCTTTCTCATCCTGCTTTTTTTTTTTTTTTTGGATAAAGCTACTCCCAATTAAAGGTAAGCTGCTTCACTTGGGCCAGTGTTAACACATAGCCGTCAAAGGGTGTTGTGAGTAATTAGTAACGTGAACACAGCCGTCACATTTTGAGATGTGTACGTACCTATCCAAGCAGAGGGAAAATCGTGTAATTAATTTTGAAGCTGTTATGATGTTTCAATTGACTTGGATCAGAAAAAGGAGAACAATTACAAAGAATCAGAAAACAATATCCCTTTTAGTATTCTAAAGGGAAGATAAAAATTAAATAGGAGTTTAATTGAAAATTCTGATCTATTTGAGAGAAACGGAAGGTGGTGTTAAAAGAAATCTTGACTTATTCTGGGAGCAGTGGTATGGGGCCAGTATCTTCAGCAATAAAAGTTTAAATGCTAATGACCACCAAGCTCTCAGTAGGATGGGAAGGTCAGGGCAGAAGCCAAAATATTAAAATTCTTTCAGGTACTCACTTACCTCAAAATTCCTGCTTGAATAGCATCCTTGTGGAATTATGCTACTGGAAAAAATTACTCAATATTAGTTTTCAGTAGGAAGTATGAAATATTGTCACTATTTTAGTAATTCCATGACCTTTTGTGGGCTATTTTACCTTCACTATGTGACGCTTTAACTATGAAACTGGAATACCAATGCCTGTGTTCAGAGCCTAGATCCCTATAAAAATGCCATAACTTATTTGCTTAACAAAGAAAGCATATTGATATGTTTCCAGGGTAATGAAAGAGGGTAAGTTAAAAAAATTAATACATTTAAAACTTTTCAAAGCAACCTTGCATATACATAGGTAAGAATTGCATGGTCATAAAATTGTATAGTCTCTATATACTTTCATCAATTTCTCATTACTTAATTATGTTTTAAGTATGTGCTATGTTTACAATAAAATACCTTGAGTTTGTTGTTGTTATTAGGTGCTATCGAGTCATGTGTGACTCATAGCAACCCTCACAGGGTTTTCAATGGCTGATTGTTTCAGGATTGCCTTCTGGGAATGGATTGCCATGTCCTTCTCCCATTTTTGCTGTGCCTGGAATGGAACCCGGGACCTCAGAAAGTGCAGAGCAGCGCTCTACCAACTGAGCTAAGTCCCAGCCCCGCCTTGAGTTTAGGATAACCAAAATGCCAAACTCACACACACAAACAAAAATAGAGAGTTTTGCCTGGGCAGAAGTCCACCCAAGCAGAAGTCACAAAAGATTATCTCCATAAGATAGTCAAGAAAGCATACACTTTAGGCTAACTGAGAATTTTTGTTACCTGGTAGTACATCATTCTTTGGTGCTTCCCCAAACTTCCTTTCTCTCTCCCTAATGCCAAAAAGAAAAATCAGCTAAGATTAGTTTGAGGTGGCTTCTGGGGGATTTCATGAGCTTTGTGTACTTTCACTGACTCCTTCCTTGTAGGATGGAAAGAACACAGGCTAAGGACAGCGGCTCACGGGGAAGACTTGTTTGATTTGCTTGGAAAGGTGACTTGTTCCTGTGTTTTTGCCTCATCCACTTGCCCTCTTTCTATTTCCGCCTGGTATTCTCTTCACTTCATTCTAGCTATACTGCAGAGAGAAGTTTTGGAGGGAGGATGGCAGGGGACTTCCTTGACGGTTGAATGTGTGGTTGGGTGATTATTATTTATTCTGCCATCCTGTAAAACTGCCTGCAGCCACACCATTGTGGCATCCAGTCCCATCAGATCTCAGAAGCTAAGCAGGGTTGGGCCTGGTTAGTACTTGGTTGGGAGACCTCCTGGGAATACCAGGTGCTGTAGGCTTGGAAGAAGGACCTGGCAACCCACTCCCACAAAACAATCTGCCATTGAAAACCTTATGAATAGCAAAGAAGCACTGACAATAGTGTTTCGCCTGTTGTATGCAGGGTTGCTATGAGTCGGACACCAACTCGAAGGCACCTAACAACCACCACCACCTGTAAAACTTGCTCCTGGAGCCCTTTCTTCTCTTCTCTAGAATGTAGCTGTCATGAAGCTGCTGTTTGTATTTCAACCTGGTGACAATAAATCAAGGGAGTATGGGGAGTAAATGCAATGTTTTCAAATCACAGTGCCATTTTGAGAAGGGCAACTTCGGGTCTCCTCTAGTAACAGAATAAAAGAGACTTATTGTTAGGTGCCATCTAGTAGGGTCTGCTTCATGGCGATCCTATGTATAACAGATGAAACATTCCTGGCACTGTGCCATGCCCCGCACTATGTCACTGCTTCTGTGCTATTCATAGGGTTTTCAAAGACTGTTTTTTGGGAGTGGGTTGCTGGGTCCTTCTCCCAAGCCTATAGCACCTGGTGTTCCCAGGCGGTCTCCCATCCAAATACTATGCAGGCCTGACCCTGCTTAGCTTCTGAGATCTGACCAGATCAGATGCCAGGGTGGTACAGGTGTACACAAAAGAGATTTTAGGTTTAAGAAGTTGGGGGACCCCAGTGTTTCTTCCCTCCAATCACCCTTTGTGTTCTCGCTTGCTCCTTCATTGAGCATGTGCTGCTGAGGCTGCCTTACCTGGTCGCTAAGGCCTCTGTCTCCTTGGCAACTAAACTTTTCCGAGATTACAGGGGAAATGTTTTCTCCAGCCCTGGAGCTGTTTTAATACTTTCAAATGTCAGCAAAAAAGATTCTATAGTCCCACAGGTGTTGGCATGAATGGGGGCAGGAGACACTATTTACAAACATGTTTAGTGGATTCTTTGCCAGGCAGCAACCTTCCAAACACGTACATAAATTTTAAAAATCAAAAAGAATGTCAATAGATTGTGGAAATTAAACAGAGAAAGAGAGAGCGCCCTGCTTTGGCTACTTGAAGCGCCTTGGGGAGAGGGCACTTTGATTTCCTCAACTCACCCGGTTTTGAGATGTTGGAGATTTGCTCATACCATGGCCAGGGGGCAAAAAAGGCAAAGGAAATTGGGTCACAAGGGCATTCACACTGATTTTCATCTTAAGTATGCAAAGAAAATTCAGTATTTAACATCTCTCGATTCATTATGAGATCTTCCTCATGAGATTCTATGTATCAAATATCAATTATTTTAGCTTATCTTCAACTGATCCCCAATTTGGACCATTATCTTTTTTTCCCTCAAAACATTTACATCTTACTTTATTATTTTATTAAGTATTTTTATGTACTGATGAATGGGGTGCAGAGAGAGAATCCATTTCATATATTCACGATGCAATGATCAAATCAGTATTGTGGATGCTTCCATTGCCTTAAAGATTTTACAAAAATATTTTTGTTTAATGTGTAGAGATAATTGTACATATTTATGAGGTGTAAGTACCTGTGGATGTAATTGATGGGGTTGAAAGTCTCTTTCTGATTTCAGAATCTCCTTGTGCTACATTCTAGGCCCCCCCGCTATTTCAAAGGAAAATACCGAGGCTCATTACCATGTCCCCCGAGAGCCCTTCTGGAGCCGTCGTCTTGCACGAAGGGAACATGTTCTCCCTGAAAAGCCCATTCTCTTCTCCATGTGAGGCTAAGAGGAAGAAGAAGGAGATTAGTGAAGAGAAGAGCTCATCACAAGTGACAACAGGTGACCCCTCCGAGTAGGAAGGACGAAGCGAACTCCACTGCAGCCACCGAAGTCTGCATCGCACTGGGTGGGTGTTGATCGGATCTGGCCCGCGTCCCATCCCCGTTTTCTGGCGGTAATCTTGATTTTCCCCTGGAAGCCAGCTCTCCACTTCGCCTGCAGGCTCGGTGGCCTGTGGATCGTGCTGCCACAGGTAAAACCTCGAGCTGGATGATCAGCTCATCCTCTTGAAGAAAGCGGCAGCAGGAGGAGAAAGAGTTGCCACTGTGTCCTTGCCACAGGAATTCCCTCAGGAGAGTCCACAGGGTCCCCTTCCCAGCCGCAGGGCTTGCCCTTGGTCAGTAGGCTCTGCTGTCACTGTCCGGGTCCTTCATACAGGTACCCATGCCCCTCGCTCAGCACCTACGCCGTGCCTGTCCTTATGCATTTTCAGTACAACGTGTGGACCGCCCTGCTTTCTGTTCTTTATACCTGTGAGCAAGGGCACATCAGAAAAATCACTTCCCCTCTCTTCCTTTTTCCCTTTTCTATTAAGTCCGGCACCTGGAATTGCCATACATTTGCAACCAAAGAGTGCTGGAAATCCAGTGGCCTAGTCTACAGATCTGAGGGTTACTGCAGAGTTTTTAAAGGAGTCCTTCTAACACACCTTTGATTCCGTGGGAACACGCCCTCGTGTGCAGTTGTAGGTCCTTCTGCTACTTGTACTCTCTGACTTGATAGAATCTCTCCCCAGGAGATGATAGTTAGAATTGCTATACCTCCTGCCCACCAGGTCCTCAACTGTGCACCAACAGACCAATGCTAAAAACTCTCTTCCCTTATTTTCTCTTGGGTGCAATAGTAATGATACAATAAATAGCACTGAAACACCTAATATGAATGTTGGAACATTCTTGAAATCTTTTGTATATTCTAGACTGCCATGGGGGGCAATGAAATCCTTTGTCTATTAAAAATTCTCTTTAATATCTAAAATAGAACTACTGTGGGTTATCCATGTGGGCCCAATCATAGGGGTCCTTAAAATGGGGAAGAGGAAGGCAGAAGGGGACTGGGCAATGCAAGAGGAGGGTGGAGGGATGTGATGGGAGGGGGACTCCATGTGCCTTTGCTCAGTTTGAAGATGGGGGAGAGGGCAACAAGCTAAGAAATGTGCATAGCTGGCCAAGAAAACACTCTCTGAGGGCCTCCAGAGGGGGAAGCCAATGGCTGACATATTGATCTTAGCCCAATGAGACCTGCATCAGACTTCTGATGTACAGAATGTTAAGACAGTAAGCTTTGGTCTGTAATTTAAGACTCGGTTTGTGGTTATTTGTTACAGCCGCCATGAAAAGCTCATACATTGCCAAGCTTAGTGAGTAGAAGTCTGGAGCCCAACTAACTTTATCCTTAAATATTATTTAATTGTGCACCTGTTCCATTCTCAGTTGAGAGAGGAGTTGATAAGCACCAGGTCATTTAGGTAAATTAGTTAAGGAAAAAAATCCAAAAGGCAGAAAATAATCTAGAAGTGGCCTGTTAAGACACCCCTGTGAGGTTCTTTATTACCTTGCCAGGAAAAGAACAGCCCATTATTATGACAGATAATTGCTGAAAGTACATTGATAGGAAAGACATCTTAAAGATTGTATTGCAAACATACATGAGCCCATCCAATTTCTAGGCCACAAGGCAACAATAAGCTTTGTTTTGAATATGTTTCTTACTTTTATGAGCATTTATTGTTTGGAGCAATACTAATTGGACCAAGCACAAGGGAAAAGAACATTAATGCTATTTGCTCTGTGTTCGGCCCAGCCTTGGAATTGGAAAATGAACTGCAGAGCCCAAGCTATGTAACAATCCATACAATCCAACTTCTAGGGAAGGATGAACCTAGATAAGAAGTCCCGGCTAAGTCCACTGGTTGTAGACATGAGGACTTTAATGTTGGCAATCAGAGGTTTGGTGCTGACTCAGATGTCTCTTGTTATCCAAACAACTTTCCAGATGGAATAGATTCCTTCCCAAACCAGCGATTCCCCAAAGAATGTTAAAAAAAAAAAAAAAACACCAAAAAACAAAAACAAGCAAACAAAAGAACCAGAACTTTAAGTACAACGTACAAGGAGAAAAGTAAAATTGCCACTAGAAGAGCACATACATGCTGAAAAATGTACAACTTCATTTGCATTAGAATATTAAACCTCAAAGCCAGATTAGCTGGTCATAGTCTGTGCTCTGAATTTTGGTTTACACCAATGTGTGTGTGGACTAAGATTTCCTGAATTCTTTGCTGAGATTGTTGTTGTTGTTCGGTGCCATTTAGTTCGTCCGACACACAGCAACCCCATGTACAACAGAATGAAATATTCCCTGACACTGTGCCATGCCCAGCAGTATTGTCAGTGCTTCTCTGCTATTCATAGGGTTTTTGATGGTTGATTGTTTCAGGATTGTATCGAGAGGGGACTGCCATTTTTTCATACTGAGAATTGAACCTAGAACCTCAGAGAGCACAGAGCAGCACTCTACCAATGGAGCTAAACACCATCTCTCTCTCTCACACACACATAAACACACACACTATTGCATGTTGTACTTTTTAGTAGTGCTGCAAACAAGCAAATGAGTATTTTCTTGAAAAATTTCTCTTAGCAAAATAATTCAACTTGTCTGTTTATAATAGTTGTAGCTCAGAAATGACACAGTATTCTCCCTAACCCATTTGCTTTCATCAATGGCAAAACACACTTGTGAACACAAGCCAGCGTCTCCTGGGTCCTTTCCGCTGTGATTCATTTCTCTTTTGTTCTTTCCCACTTGGCTGAATTTTCCCTCTCTCTGTCTTCCTTTGTCCTTTGCTACCTTTATTGACATCTGGAAAACTCTTCATTTAGTTTATGGCTTTTTTTTTCTTTTATTTTTTCTTTTTTGGCTATCATAGCCTGTGGAGTGGGACTGGAGTGGCAAATTGGGATTGTTGTTACGTGCTGTGGAGTCAGGTCAAACTCATAGCTACCCGATATACAACAGAATGAAATACTCTGTCTCTGCTATTCATAGGGTTTTCAATAGCTGATTGCTTTGGGAGTGGGCTACCAGGTCCTTCTCCCAAGCCTATAGCCCCCGGTATTTCCAGGCAGTCTCCCATCCAAGGACTAACCAGGTCCGACCCTGCTTAGCTTCTATGATCTGACGGGATTGGATGCTGGGGTGGTATGGCTATAGACCAGCAGTTCTTATGTGCTATAGACATTTAGAAGCACCCACTTATAGAACATTCCTGAGTCCTACTCACCTGCCTCTTACAAGGCCACCTTAGAAGGATTCTAGCTTTCTGTCCCAGGTGAGATGAGATTTCTCAATGACTTCCCACCAAATGTCCAGGGTAATTTGAGGTTAGCTCTCTCTGATCTCCCTAGTATAAGTAAAAGTAAAGCAAAGGACACTGGGCTTTTTGCTGAAGTTTCTCAGTGGAGCCCTGATGGGGTGTTTGTTACTGAAACACTGTCAAAATGTTTGAGCTATTTTAGGCTTATACTGTACTTTTAAGTATTTAAATAGCAAGAAAAGAATAATGTGTGTGCAGTGTAGGCGAAACCTTGTATTTCCTAGAACTTGTGTTGTTATGGTTCCAACCTTTAAATTGCATATGGAAGTGTTTTTCGTGTAACTGTGTTTTTTGTTTCTTTAAATGTAAAAAAAAAAAAAAGAAAGAAAGAAAAAGAAAAAGAATGAGGTGGAGAGTGTGCTATTCATAACTGAGGAAGAAAAACACAAAACCACAGCTATGGGAAAGTGTGGAAAGTGGTATAAGCAAGGTTTATCTAAATTTAGCCTTGATTTTGTAAAGTAATCCAAAGTAATCATTTTCCAGATAATAAACATAATTCAATGTAAGAGTTTTCAGTCGGTAATCCACTAAGTACACTTATTACTATATTAAAAGTTTCTATTATTTAAATAAAAAGATTGATACCACTATGAAGTCAGAGGTTTATTAGAAAAGCTCATTGAGTGTTTTTAGGTATTTGTATGTGCATGGCTGCTATGCATGTCTATGTTTGCAGGTTGAATCTTCTTCAGACCAATCTCATGTGAATAATCTCTTTAGGAACTCTATGAACCTCACTGGGGCTGGGATTTAGCTCAGTTGATCAAGCACCGCTCTAGTCTCTGAGGTCCCGGGTTCCATTCCCAGCACTGAAAAAATGGGAGAAGGACGTGGCAATCCACTTCCGAGGCAAGCCTGAAACAATGAGCCATTGAAAACCCCATGGGGGTGGTTATGAGTCGGACAGGACTCTAAGGCACGTAACAACAACATGAACCTACACTAAGTTTTGGGCTTTCCAAAGTAGGAAGGATCCTAACCTGTACTGGGGAATTCCCAGAGCTAGGGCACAGTCTCTTACCCACTCAAAGGCTTTTGGTCATTCAACTGGGAATATTGAAGGAGTCATCAAAATGTGCATAACTCCCCATCTGCACATTGTCTTCAGTGGTATCCTCTCAACTTGCTGGACTTGCCCACAGGTTGAGATGCTCACTTACTCAGTGAGTTCACGGTTAAATGACTGATTTGGGAAGCTGGTTCCAAGTTGGAACAGGGTCAAAGCGAGAACAGAAAGAGTCAAGGTCAGCAGGGGCATACCTGTGCCCTTTCTAATGCTGGTCAAGCAGCTCTAGAAATTCAGGCAATCTGGAGCAGTCCTTCTCAAAGTTGAGCCTAACTCTGGATCACACAGGAGGGCTTGTAAAACAGATTTCTCAGCTCCTCTGCTCCAGAGTTTCTGATGCAGCAGGCCTGGGGTGGGCTTGAGAATTTGCATTTCCTATAGCCAGATGATGCTATTTACTGCTGCTCTTCTGGAGTCCACACATTGAGAACAGCTTGCCCAGCATCTGAATTATTGATAACTCCCCCCAAAAGCCAAAAGAAAGACTATTCCGAGATTGTTACTAAGATCCTCCAAAGGCCTGGCATCTCTGTTTTTTTCTCTGATAGTCAAGATGAAGTAATGATTAGGAGCATGATTGTTGGAATCAAGGTCTTCAAGCTCAATCCTCAGTTCTACTGTTCGCTAGGCTAGATAGTCAGGTAAAAGGCACCTAACTTATTTCACCTCATTTTCCTTGTCTGCCAAATGAGAACAATATGGTCTAACACAAAGGGATTTTGTGCAGATGAAATGAGATTGCTAAAATAGTCAGCCATTGAAAACCCTATAAGGGTTGCTATGAGTCGGATACCGACTCAACGGCACCTAACAACAACAACAACTTTTAGAGCACAATGCTTTATATAAAATCTGGGCAGCAGGGCAGGGTGGCGCACGCCTGTAATCCCAGAGGCAGAGGCAGGAGGATTGCAAGTTTGAGACCAGAGGCAGTCTGTGTAATTTAGTGAGACCTTGTCTCAAAAAGTAAAAAAATGGGCTGGGGGTGCAGCTCAGTGGTACAGCACTTGTAAAGCATGCAAGCGCAAGGCCCGGTGTTCAACCCCCGTACTGAAACAAAAAAAAAAAAAAAAAAAAAAAAAAAAAAAAAAAAAAAGAAAGAAAAAGAAAAAGAAAAGTAAAAAAGAAAAAGAAACTGTTCAAAGAATTTTAGCTACCACTAATTACTATTGCCTGCTGCCACAGGAGTGAATTATTCTTGAAAACTCACTCAGGGCCTGCTAGGTCAGAAATGTATCTGCTTCCCTAAGAGTTTTCATCACATGCAAACCCAGTGCTCAGCTGTGCAGCATAATCCAATTCAATTCATTTCAAGCTTTTTTTTTCTTTTTGTACTGGGGATTGAACCCAGGGCCCTGGTATGCTGGGCAAGCACTATGCCACTGAGCTACATCCCAGCCCAATTCAACTCATTTTAGTGAAACAAATGTATACAGTGCTCATGTAGACCATGGGGAAATTTTGGAACATTTTTGACTTTCATTGTTTCATTGTATTAATTATATGTTGCTACATCACCAATCCCCCCATGTATCTGTCAACTTGTGGTGCTGTGCTGTGGGGGCTTGCGTGTTGCCGTGATGCTGAAAGCTATGCCATCGGCATTTCAGATACGAGCAGGGACACCCATGGTAGACAGGTTTCAGCTGAGCTTCCAGACTGAAACAGACTAGGGAGAAGGACCTGGCAGCTCACTCCTGAAACAAGTAGCCATCGAAAACCCCATGAATAGCAGAGAAGCACTATCAAATATAGTGCCTGAGAATGAGCCCCCCAGGCTGGAAGATAGTCAAGAAAAGACTAGGGAAGAGTTGCCTCATCAAAGTAGAGTGGACCTTAAAGATGTGAATGGAGTAAAGCCCCTGGGGCCCCCTTTTGCTGATGTGGCACAACTCATAAAGAGAAGAAACACAGTGATGTTAACAATTGGCTCAGACATAAATAGATCGAGTGCATGGCACAGTGTTGGGTGGTGTTTCATTCTGTTGTACACAGGGTCTCTATGAGTTGGAGCAGACTCAATGGCACCCAACAACAACAGCACAAAACCAATTAGACCAAAACTCCATGGCTTCAATCCACGTTTATTATCCCACGGTCTCTAGGTCAGAAATTTAGGAGCAGCTCTGGTTCAGGATCTCATGGGTTTTCAGTCAGACTGTCTACAGGAGCTGAAGTCATCGGAAAGCTCTGCCGAGGCTACGTGATCCGCTTGTAAGGTGGTTCTGTGGCACTCAGGACAAGTTAAGGCTGGTTGTTAGTAGGATTCCTCACTTCTGTTTCACGTGGCTTTGTCACAGGGATGTTTCATTGTCCTGAGCCGGTGATCCAATGAAGAAGGAAGCCTCAATGTCTTTGTCTGACGCAGCCTCAGAAGTCACACTGTCCCTTCTGCAGGATCTCATCGGTTATGCACAGCAGCCCTGTTTAGTCTGTGCCTAGAGGAGTTAGGGGAGCAGAGAACACTGCAAAAAGTCTGACTACCAGGAAGTCCAAATCGCTATAGCCATCCTGGCTGCCTATCTTATCGCACAACCAGAAGCTTAAGGAGCGTGGTGTCCATTAGTAAATAATACTCAAATATGGAAATAGAGAAAGCCATCTCGTGGGGATGAAGCTCCAGCATGGTGGGGCTGAGGAGATTGGTTTCAGCCGACCAGTGGATGCTGATATAAGAGGGAACATGTGAACTGGGACTTGAAGAAATATCCAGGTTAGACATGCGGAAGAGGGATCCCATGAGAGGAACAGCGAAGAACTCCTGGGAAACAGTGAAAGGAATTTGTCTGAGCTCTGGACTAGATCTTCACACTTGTCCTCACATGATGGTTCTCTGTTGGTGGTGTTAGGTGCCATCGAGTCAGGTCTGAGTCCTGGTGACCCTGTGTTCAACAGAATGAAACACTCCCTGACACTGTGCCAGGCACATAATCTTTTTAGGTTTGAGCCCCTGTTGCAGACACTATGTTTCTTCTCATTTTGAGTTGTGCCATATCAGCAAAACAAGGTCCCATGGGCTTTACTCCATTCCCATCATTAAGGTCAACTCTACTTTGAGGAGGCAACTCTTCCCCAGTCTTTTCTTGAATGCCTTCTAGCCTGGGGTCTCATTTTTTGGCATTATGTTTGACAGGGCTTCTCGGCTACTCACAGGAGTTTTGATGGCTAATTGTTTTGAGAATGGGCTGCTGGGTCCTTCTCCCTAGTCTGCCTTTGTCTGGAAGCTCAGCTGAAACCTGTCCACCATGAGTGGCCCTGCTGGTATCTGAAATACTGGTGGCATAGCTTTCAGCAACACGCAAGTCCCCAAACACACCAAGCTGACAGACTCGTGGGAGGATGGTTTTACTTTTCTTTCTTTCTTTCTTTTCTTTCTCTCTCTCTCTCTTTTTTTTTTTTTTTTTTTTTT
>VMDO01014615.1:0-28876 GCA_007922755.1 Pedetes capensis | reverse complement strand
GGATTACAGATGTGCGCCACTGCACCTGGCAGAGGATGGTTTTTCTACAAAATACAAAACCACACTTGCAGAAGCGGCTGAACTGGGGACTCCTTTTGAACGCTGGAGGCCTCAGAAGTCACAGATCATAAAGACATCGAGATTAGAAATGGGGAGGGCTCAGACAATGGCAGTATCTATCCTCTGACTTCCTGTAGCTTCTGTGACCCATACAGCCTGGGATAGAGCAAGCATTTGTCCAGATTTGCTCTTGTGTAATTAATAGCACTTCTTTTCAATCTCAAAAGTGTCCTGGAAGAGACAATAAATTGGATGGTCATGACATTTACCTACTAAGGAACTGGATGTGATACGTTTTTCTCCCCATCGATCTATGGTTCTTGGCCTCTTGAAGACAGATTGCAAATTAACTTTCTCATATGCTCAAATGCCTAGACAAATACATTGTTAGAGGTGATAAGTAAAGATCTGTTATTATTAGGATTAAACACTCCATAGGGTATATTGCAGATAAGTCTCCAATACAAAGTATTATACACAATACAAAGTATTAAACATATTCTAGAAGTCATTGAGATGGTGTCAGTTTTCACGGAGGGGAGGGAACAGGAAAAGAGCTGAAGGGCAGGAGTGGAGAGTTGCTTCCTGGAGCACTGAAGGGGTTAAAGTCGTTCTTCAAGCTCTGGGTGTGAACTACACAGTGTCTTAATAATACCTCTAATACCTGTGCGTTTATATGAGCAGAACAAGTGAAAACCTGCCTTGCAGAAATTAGATTAAACAGTTGAAGGAGACAGTCATTTTAATAAGGAGCTTCTATATAAAAACCCTTGATACTTCATTATCAATTTATTCCTCTCAGTCACTCAATTTTATTTTATCCTTCATAATTAAAAAGGAGACAAAACCAAGTCTTTAAAAAATGATCCGATGCCACTGTGTTTTGTGTAAACAGTGTTGGTTGCTTGTAGTTCATTTGCCTACTTTCATGGTTGATTATTATTCCTTCTTTCCCTCAGCCCACCTTATTACCTGTCTCTCATGAGGCCTTTCGCAACTTCATAGGGGTAGAAATATCTGGCTATACAGAGGCTATTAGTAGGATTATGCTCACACATACAGAATTACACCATTGCAGCATTTCAAAAATGAGGCAGGTGATCTTAACAACTCTACTTCTTTCTTTTCCTTTATTTGTTTCTCTCCCTCTTCTTCCTCCTCCTCCTCTCCCTCCTCCTCCTCCTCTCCCTCCTCCTCCTCTTCTTCTTCTCCTCCTCCTCTTCTTCTTCTTCTCCTCCTTCTCCTCTTCTTCTCCTCCTCCTTCTCCTTCTTCTTCTTCCTATTCTTCTTCTTCTTCCTCCTCTTCCTCCTCCTCCCCCTCCCCTCCCCCTCTTCTCCTTCTCCTTTTCCTCCTCCTCCTCCTCCTTCTTCCTCTTCTTTCTTTCCTTTTTTCCTTCCTTCCTTCTTTCATCCTTCCTTCTTTCTCTTCTTTTGTTCTCTCTCTCTCTTTCTTTTCTTCTTTCTCATTCTCTCTCTCTCTCTCTCTCTCTCTCTCTCTCTCTCTCTCTGTCTCTGGGTGGCATTGGTCACCTTTTGTACAGCCCAGATACATCATATTTATTGGTACCAGAGAGTATTAGCTACTCATTCATTCTCTCATTCTCTCAAAAGTCCCCTGAACCAAACTTTCATTTTGGGGTGAAGGCTTAACTTTGATTCAGTATGAAGTTTCATGGAAAGCTTCACTCAATGTTGTGCAAAGGTGTTGATGTTAAGGTGACATCTACCTTTTCCTTCCTTCTCCAAAAGAAGATTGCCTATGTATACCATGCATACACATCTCCTTACACACATTAACTCAGTCACAGAAACTGTACAATTTCCAGTGATTAACCTCAACCAGCAAGCCCACTTATTTGAACACTGAAGTTTCTGGCATGTATTTTTCCTTAATGAGTAATTTAAGTCAAGACAATTAAACAGTTTCATTTATACAATTTTTTAGCAAGAAACTATGAAAATTGAGCACTTATGAAAGTGTAAGGCAGCTGGGCATGGTGGTGCACACCTGTAATTCCAGAGACTCAGGAGGCAGAGGCAAGAGGATTCCAAGTTCGAGACCAGAGGCAGTCTGCGGAATTTAGAGAGACCCTGTCTCAAGAAAGTAAAAATATGGGCTGGGGGTGCAACTCAGTGGTATAGCACTTGAAAAGTATGCAAGCGCAAGACCGTGGGTTCAACCTGAGTACCGCCAAAAAAAAAAAAAAAAAAAAGATAGAAAGAAAGAAAGAAAGTGTAAGGCACTAAGACCATTGCTATTTAAAAGTGAAGTGAAGAGAGAATAAAATGGCAATAATTTAGCAGGTAGGTGAAAGTCTGACTCTGAGCGTTTCATGGAAGTCTGCCCATTTGTGATTAGCACGCACTTGCCGCCATTTTCCCTTAACCTCTTACTCTGGGGCTCTCAGGAATTAGGAGTAAATAGATGAGAAAAGGCATTAAAGGATGATAGGGGGACAGAATTCTCTTGTGTAGATTCCTCAGAGTGGAATTGGTGGGTCATATAGTCAGTTTATATTTAACCTTTACACACACTGACAAACTGTTTTCCAAAGTGGCTGTTCCATTTTATGTTCCCTCCCTCATATTGAGGGGCTGGGATTTAGCTCAGTTGGTAGAATGCTGCTCTACAGTCTCTGAGGCCCCTGGTTCGATTCCCAGCACAGCATAAATGGGAGAAGGATGTGGCAGTCCACTCCTGAGGCAATCCTGAAGCAATCAGCCATTGAAAACCCTGTGAATGTTGCTATGAGTCGGACACGACTTGACGGCACCTAACAACAACAACAACAACAGCCATCATATTGAAATTTCTAATTTTTCTGAATCCATACCAGCACATACTGTTGTCTTTCCTTTTTTTTTGTACCAGGGGGCTGAACCCAGGGCCTTGCAGATTATTTGCAGGGGCTCTACCACTGAGCTGCAACCCCATCTTCCTGTCTTCATTTTTTTTTAATCTTGAAACAGGGTCTTGCTAAGTTATGTAGGCTGCCTCTGGCCTTGAACCTGTGATCCTCCTGCCTGTGCCTCCTGAGTCTCTGGAATTATATGCGTACACCACCATGCCTGGCCCAATTATCTTTCCTTTTGATGATAGCCCTTTTAGTGGGAGAGTAGAGGGATATAAAAAGTTCTTTGTACTTTTAGTTAGCATTTACCTGATGAGTAAATGTGTTGTGCAGGTTTTCATGTATATACTGACCATTTATGTGTCTTCTTTCCAATATTTTGATCACTCTAAAATCTGTGTTTTGTATTCTTATTGAGTTATAAGCTCTTTGTATATCCCAAATATAAGCCTTTTTTTTTTTTATCAGAGATATGATTTGCAAATATTTTCACTTAAATTTTCTAATGTCTTTTGAAGCATAGAAATTCACACCAATTTTCAATGTATGCCTTTAGAAAAGAACTGTCTTCTGATATAAATGTTATATACATTCTGATATAAATGATTATGTCTGTAGCTAAACTGAATCACACTCACTTGTCTGTCATTTTGCCATACTGTGAAGGCTTCCATGTTGCTGTGATGTTGAAAGCTATGCCACTGGTATTACAAATGCCAGCAGGGTCACCCATGGCGGACAGGTTTCATTTGAGCTTCTAGACTGAGACAGACTGGGGAGAAGGACTTGGCAACCCACTTCCGAAACAATTATCCATTGAAAGCCCTACGAACAGCAGAGAAATACTATCAGATATAGTGCCAGAAAATGAGTCCCCAAGTTGGAAGGCACTCAAAAGATGACCGGGGAAGAGTTGCCTCCTCAAAGTAGAGTCCACTTTAATGACAAGAACAGAGTAAAGCCCCAGAGTCTTCCATTTGCTGATGTGGCATGACTTGAAATGAAAAGAAACAACTGTAAACATCCATTGATAATTGGGACATGGAATGTACATAGTATGTCTTTAGGAATATTAGAAATCATCAAAAGGGAAATGGAATGCATAAACATTGACATTCTAGGCATCAGAGAGCTAAAATGGACTGGCATGGGCCATTTCAAATCAGATAATCATATAGTGTACTATGCCAGGAATGACAGCTTAAAGAGAAATAGGATTTCATTCGTCATCAGAAAAAAAAACAAAACAAAACCAAAAAACTCAATATCTGTCCTGAAGTACAATGTGGTCAGTGATAGAATAATATCCATATGCCCACAGAAAGGCCAGTTAATAAGACTATTTTTCAAATTTACACACTCACCACTAAGGCCACAAATTAATTTTGGGAAGATTTTTACCAGCTTTTGCAATCTGAAATAGATCGAATATGCAATCAGAATGTACTGATAATTACTGGTGACTAGAATGCAAAAGTTGGAAACAAAGAAGGCTTAGTAGTTGGAAAAATATGTATGGCCTTGGTGACAGAAACGATGCTGGAAATTGCATGGTAGAATTTTGTGAGACCAATGACGTTTTCATTGCAAATACATTTTTTTCACTAACATAAACAGCAACTATACACAAGGAATTCACCAAATGGAATATACAGGAATGAAACTGACTACATTTGTGGAAAGAGATGATGGAAAACATCAGTATCAAAAGCCAGAACCGGTGGCACATACCTATAATCCCAGCGGCACAGGAGGCGGAGGCAGGAGGATCGCAAGTTCGAGAACAGAGGCAGTCTGTGTAATTTAGCGAGACCTTGTCTCAAAAAAGAAAAAAAGAAAAAAAAAAAAAAAAAGGAAAAAATACCATGGGCTGAGGGTGCAGCTTAGTGGTCCGGCACTCGCAGAGCATGCAAGTGTGAGGCCCTGGGTTCAACCACCAGTACCACACACACACACACACACACACAAAAATAGTCAGAACAAGACCAGGTGCTGATTGTGAATCAGACCATCAACTGCTCATATCAGATTCAAACTGAAACTGAAGAAAATAAAAACAAGAGCCAAGGTATGACCTTGAGTATATCCCATCTGAGTTCAGAGACCAACTCAAGAATAGGTTTGATGTATTAGATACTAATAATCAAAGAGCAGATGAGTTGTGGCACAATATCAAAGATATAATTTCATGAAAAAAGCAAAAGTTTATTTAAAAGCCAGGTAAAAAGAAAAAGACCAAATTACATGCCAAAAGAAACTCTGAAATTTGTCCTTGAATGTAAAGTAAAAGGAAGACATGATGAATTTAAAGAACTAAATAGAAGATTCCAAAAAGCAGCTCAGCTCAAGAAGACAAAATCATATATTACAATGACATGTGCAAAGAGCTGGAGATACAAAGCCAACAAGGAAGAGTACACTCTATTTTTCTCAAGCTTAAAGAATTGAAAAAACCAAAAAAAAAACCAAAACAAAACAAAACAAAAAAACCCTCAAGCCTCAAGTGGCAATAGTGAAGTACTCTACAGGGAAAATATTAAATGATGCAGGAAACATCAAAAGATGGAAGGAATATACACAGAATCATTATACCAAAAAGATTTGGTAGATGATCAACCATTTCAAGAGATTGCACATGATGAGGAACCAACAGACCTGAAGGATGAAGTAGAAGATGGTTTGAAGGAATTGGTAAAACACAAGGCTCCAGGAATTAATGAAATAGCAACTGAGATCTTTCAACAAACAGATACAGCTGGAGGTGCTCACTTATTTATGCCAAGAGATTTGGAAAAACAGTTACCTGGCCAACTGACTGGAAGAGATCCACATTTGTGTCTATTCCCAAGAAAGGGGATCTAACCGAATGGGGAAATTATCAAACAATATCATTAATATCTCACACAAGTAAAATTTTTCTAAAGATTATTCAGAAGTGAGTGTAGCAGTATATTAACAGGGAACTGCTGGAAAATCAAGCCAGGTTCAGAAGAGGGTGTGGAACCAATGACATCATTGCTGACGTCAAATGGATAATAGCCAAAAGCAGAGAATACCAGAAAGATGCCTATCTATGCTTTATTGACTATGCTAAGACATCTGACTGTGTGGATCACAAGAAATTATGCATAACATTGTGAAAAATGGGAATACCAGACCACCTAATTGTATTCATGAGGAATCTATGCATGTACCAGGAGGCAGTTCAAACAGAGCAAGGAAACACCGTCTGTTTTAAAGTCAGGAAAGATGTGCGTCAGGGCTGTATCCTTTTACTGGACCTCCTCAATCTCTCTGATGAACAAACTATCTGAGAAGCTGGACTTTATGAAGAAGAACATGGCATCAGAATTGGAGAAAGATTCCTTAGCAATCTGCATTATGCAGATGACACAACTTTGCTTGATGAAACTGAAGAAGATTTGAAGCATTTACTGATGAAGATCAAAGAACACAACCTTCATTATGGATTGTGCCTCAACATCAAGAAAACAAAATCCTTACAACTGGGTCAGTAAGCAACTTCATGATAATTGGAGAAAAGATTGAGGTTGTCCAAGATTTTGCTTTGCTTGGTTTTACAATCAACACCCACAGAAGCAGCAGTTAGGACATGAAAAGACGCATTACATTAGGAAAATCTGTTGCAAAAGACTTCTTCAAAGTGTTGAAAAGTAAAGATGTCACACTGAAGACGAAGGTGCTCCTGACTCATGCCATGGTATTTTCAGTTGCATCATATGCTTGTGAAAGCTGAACATTAAATAAGGGAGACAGGAGAAGAATTGATGCTTTTGAACTGTGGTGCTGGAGGTGAGTATTAAATATTCCATGGACTGCCAAAACAATCAAAGATCTGTCCAAGATAAAGTGCAACCAGATTGCTTCTTGGAAGCAAGGATGCCTAGACTGTGTCTTACATGTTTTGGACATGTGGTCAGGAAGGACCAATCCCTGAAGAAGGACATCATGTTTGGGAGAGTGGTGGGTCAATGAAGAAAAGGAAGGCCCTCAACTAGATGGATTGACACAGTGGCTGCAATAATGGGCTTAAACATAAAAAATATCATGTGCCTGGCATATTGTCAGTTAGTGTTTCATTCTGTTGTACATGGAGTCACTATGAGTCAAACTCAATTTGATGGCACACAACAACAACAACAACAACAACTTGAATCAGAAATGCCTCCATTGTGTTCTTTCCCATCATTTCAATGACTTGAATGGATGCATCAAATTATTATTTTTTCCTTATTGAACATCTAGTCCAGGCCAGCCATTATATATTTATTCCTTCAAATTAAATTCCTATTCGGGCATCTATCTTTGGGGCTCAAGTTTAGCTCACCTGGTAGACGGCTGCACTGCACTCTATGAGGACCTGGGCTCCATCCCCAGCACCACAAAAATGGGAAAAGGATGTGGCAATCCACTCCTGAAGCAATCCTGAAACAACCATTGAAAACCCTGTGGGGATGGCTATGAGTCAGACTCGATGGCACCAAACAACAACAACAATAACAACAACAACAACAACAACAACAATAATTCTCACAGATACTCTGCCAGAAAGGGGTTGATCCCCACTTTATAGCGAAGGAAACAGGATTAGGAGGTTTAGCAACTTGTCCAGGACTAAAAGAAGTAGCAGAAGCTGGACTTCGTTCCAGTTAAATAGCACTCTGAACGCTGTGCTTCCCAGATGTTGCTAAGATGGGCTTTCTCATACCAAAGCCAAGGGTTCTACATTGCTGGAGGGAGGAGGTTGAACTTCCGGAATCTGAGATAGTTCCCTGGCCTCGGTAGAGCAGAGTTACAGGTGATATCTGTCCATTTCTGTTCTGGTTGTCACTCTGTTAGCTACAAAATAGCCCCTGTTAGTATCATAGCTAAAGAAAAAATATTGTTTTATTTCCAACAGTTAATATTCATCAAATGTTAATGAAAATACATAACAAATAATTACAACAAACACGGTGTCTGATTAAGATGAAAGAGATGACAATCCTGTGAATGTTTAATCTGGAAAATAAAGAATGTTACATTAATAAGACTTAATTATATCATTAAATATTTAAAATTACCTTCTTTAATAGATTTTACTTTTATTTAATATATTTCTTTTTTAAATGTCTATAACACTTTCATGAGATTGCTACATAAAATCCTATCAACTGTTATGGCAAAAGAGAATTTTAACTTAATATATTCATCATATTGATTTCAAAACTTCCACTTTATTTATTGTTCAGAAAAGCTAATAGCCCTTTTACACTGTATTATAATTGATATTTTCTCCATATAAAGTGATAAATAATTAATACCATTGCAGGCACATCATGTGTGGTTTACTTATTTTGGGGAAAAATACAACAAACCATCCAAATAGTGTATTATGCATTCCATTTTAATACTCTACACTTCCAATTAATGCTGCATTTTACAGGAAAACATAATTAACTTTGGGAATCTGTCTTGAAATGACCACATTTAGGCAGCTGAAGCTAAGGCAAGGGATCTAGTCTAAGCCAGCTCTCTGGTTTTTCCACATTTTAGCTGCTTCTAAGGGATCAGTGAAATTATATACCTATGGCTCAGTCTTTTCACACCTTGGGAAGGGTGTTTATGAAAGGGAAAGGGTGGGCTTTCAGCCTTGTGCTCTCCACCCAAAAACTGAATTTGATTTTTGATTTTTTGTGGAGTTTTTATAATTGTGTTTTCATGGAAAAGCAACACCTCTCTCAAAATTGCTAATAGCCCAATTAAATTCATTTGATATTCCTCTCACATCATCACTAGAATCTTCTTGAGGGAGGAAAACGTCGCCATGCTTCCATATTGCCATGGGTGATTTGACAGTTTATATGCTTCAGGAAGGCAACTGGATTGAGAGTCCTAGGTGTGGCATCTGGGATCAAGGGAGAGATGCTAGCTTCACCTCTTTCTAGCTGTTTTCCTTAGAATGAGTCCTTTTATCTCTGTGCACTTTGTTCTTGTTAGGTGCCATTGAGTGGGTATCTGACTCATAGCGACCCTACTTACAAAAGGCAAAAACTATTGTTAGTGCTTCTCTGCTTTTCATAGGGTTTTCAAAGGCAGATTGTTTTTTGGGAGCAGGGTGCTGGGTCCTTCTTCCAAGCCTGCAGCACCTGGTGTCTCCCATCCAAGTACTAATCAGGCCCGACCCTGCATAGCTTCTGAGATCTGATGGGGTCAGATGCCACAGAGCTATGGCTGCGTGCTTTAGCTTCCTCCTATTAGATTGTAAACTCCATGAGGTCAGGGACCATGTTGCTCTTGTTCATTTTAATTCTCAAGTGCTATCCGACCCATGGTAAACATTGACCAATATTTGAGAGTGGATGGAGGAGTGAATGATGCAGAGTATGGACTGTAGAACTCTAACGCACAAAAAGAATTACATAGGACTTATGAAATAAAGTTAAGAAAGTCAATCAGATTACACCATGCCATTAGTCTCTTCTGATTTTCATACCTCTAGCCCAGAAAAATGCTGTCCTGCTCAGTGGGATCAGCCAACTCCAAGGAAGGCTAGAGTCTATGGCCTCCTCATGGGCTTGTTTATGAATTCACATGCTCCATGCCCTGCCCATGAGCTTGTCCTTACCCCTTCATGCTGACATATGGACAGTGATGTGACTCTTCTCAGATCCTGGGGATCTTTTTCTGGTTTTTGGGAGTTCCTTCCTCAGCTTCTGCAAGTATTTTTCCTCTAATGAGTGAGTCACTTCGGAGGCTTAACTGCAGGGTAGAGATGCCACCTGTCCCCATGAATAACCTTAGCCCACCGAGGATTTCACCCTGCCCTGGCTTCCTGTTTCCTGTCCCTTGTTTCCTGACTAGATCCCTTGCCTTAGCTTCATTCCATTTTAGCTTTCCTTCTTGTTCAAGGGTGGCGTGTTTCTGGATTAGTACACCCCAACAAACAATGATCTTTTATAAAGCTTCTTTAACAAATCTTTTGCCATTTAAAAACTGAGTTATCTTTCTTTATTAATATTAATATACAGAACTTTTTATATATCTGAGATAGTAGTCTTTGGTTATATTTTTGCCTTGCAAATTTGCTTTACCTTTTGGCTTTCCTTAAGGTGTCTTCTAATAGACCGATGTTGTAATGAAGTCCAATATGTCCATGTTTTCCTATATGATAAGTCCTCTCTCTGTCCTTTTTGAGAAATCTTTGCTTATCCCAGCTTAATAAAGATATTGCCCTACATTATCTTCAAGGACTGTGATGTCCAGTAGGCTTATCACTAGCCACATGAAACTATTTAAATTTAAGTTAAAAAAATTAAACAAAATTATATCTAGTTTCTTCAGTTTCATGAGCCACATTCCAAGTAGTCAATTGTCAATTGCAATATGTGGCTAGTGGATCGTGGACAGTGGCATTTCAATGCCTGCAGAAAATTTGATTCTGTTAGACAACACTGTTTCTAGAAGCTTGTTGTTAACTTCCACATTTGTATCCACAATCCACCAGGAACTTTTTTTTTTTCATAATGTGAAGTGGGGTAAATCTTTTACTGGGCCCAGGGATGGAATGTTTGACAATCTGGAACATTTGCATAAGTTTCTGTATGAGCAAAAAATAAGCTTTCATTGTGGTACACCGTGAGATTCTGGTGTTTGTTTTAGCAGCAAATGTTGCTTACTTAAATGAACAGTCTGTAATGTGACTAGCCTACCCTTCTGCTCTTTCTTAACCTTCAATTTCAATGCACATTTTCTTTAGACTAGTACTTCTAATTCCTATGTTGCTTTTCCTTTTTTTTTTTTTTTTTTTTTTTTTTTTTTTTTTTTTTTGCAGTACTGGGGGTTGAGCCCAAGCCCTGGCGCTTGTGTACTTTGCAAGTGCTGGACCACTGAGCTGCACCCCCAGCCCATTTTTTTTCTTCTTGAGACAAGATCTTGCTAAATTACACAGACTGCCTCTGGTCTCAAACTTGATCCTCCTGCCACTGCCTCCCGAGTCACTGGGATTACAGGTGTGCACCACCGTGCCCAGCTAGCTTTTCTTTCTTTCTTTTTTTTTCCCCCCAGTAAGTCAATTTAGCCTGCTTTTGGAACCTCTATTTCCTATGTCTGGATCTTTGCAATATGTGGCGGATGCATTCCTACACCAGGATTAGATATTCTGTGTATATATGTGTGTTTGTGTGTGGTACTGGGGCTTCACACTTGCGTGCTTTGCAGTGCTGTACCACTGAGCTGCACCCCCAGCCCATTATTTTACTTTTTGAGACAGGGTCTGGCTAAGTTAGGCGGACTGCCTCTGGTCTCAAACTTGCGATCCTCCTGCCTCTGCCTCCCAAGGCGCTGGGATAGGATCAGATATTCTTTATGAGCATCTGTGTGCAAACTACCCCCCAAAATTCTCTAACTTTGTCACTAGATTTAGTGAGAATTCTTCCTCACATTTTCCTAATCTGATTGGTTCCACCAAGTATGACCTGATCACAGGTTGAACATGAGAAATTCCAAGGCCTGTCTTTCACAGATTTTATTTCGTTTATTTATTTTTTCCCATAGAGTTCCTAGGGGGCATTTATAAATGCATGGTGATGTACAAAGAGAAGTCTTGCTCCTCCTCAGGGAATCTGGAACAGACACAGCAAGGGAGCAGGGGCCGGCTGTCTCAGCCAGTAGCAGAGCAGAGTCCTGGGCCTCCTTGGAACTGAATAATTACATGAAGTTGACAGGAGCAGATGGATCATAAAGACGAGGCAAAGCAGAGATGTCATTGGTAAAATATGGAAGCCTAAATCTAATTTTGCATATTTTAGGTCGAGTTCCTGAGAAGCAGGCCCTGAGATGAGCCTCTGTGTGCGAGGATCCTCTTAAGGAAGTGCTCCGAGAAGTAGAGGAAGTGTGGGAGAGAAAGAGATGCTGATCGAAGGTACGATTTGGAGAAAAGTCCCCCCCTTAGCCTGATTTCACAGGGGCGTTCTCGAGTATAAATTACCAGATCCCATTGTTTGGGTTCCTGCAGGAATCAGTCAGTCGCTAACTAGAAGCTACTGTTGGTGGGAGGGACAGGAAGCAGGAGGCCAGGGCAGGGGGAAATCCTTGGTGGGCTAAGGTTATTCATGGGGACAGGTGGCATCTGTAGCCTGAAGTTAAGCCTCCGAAGCGACTCACTCATGGACACAGGTCATTAGAGGGAAAATACACGCAGAAGCTGAGGAAGGAACACCCAGAAACCAAAATCATCTCAATGGCCCAATGTTCATATGAGAAGGTCCTTAATGTAATTAGTCCCCGGGTAACGAAAATTGATTAAACCACAGAAAAATACCACTCATCTAAGACAACAAAACCAAACAAGAACTGACAATACTAAATGTTGGCAAGGAAAAGTTGGGACTCATTCACTGCTAATGGAAATGTAAATTAGTAAAACCACTTTGGAAAACGGGTTGTTTTAAGTAAAGTTTAACATCCACCAATGGACAGCACCTTCGCTTCTTCTTATATGTATCCAGGAGAAATGGACACGTATCTGCACACAAAAAATATGAACTACAATGTTTATTTTCCCTATAGTCATAACAGCCCCAAACTGGGTGTGGCTCAAATGTCCCTCAATAGCAGAGTGGATGAAAAAACTACCATGTGCATGTGAACATGAAAGTATCCTTATCCACGTGACTGAATGCTATACAGCAGCGAATACCTGCAACCACAGAAGTGAATCCCACAAATAGAAAAGTGAATGAAAGAAGCCATGTGCAAAAAACTGTAGTTGGTAATTTACTTCAATAAAATTTGAAAACAGGCTAAAATAATCCATACAGTATGATAAAAGAATACCAGTTACCAGGATGGTGTGTGTGTGTGCATATGTACGTGTGTGTGTATGTGTGTGTGTGTGTACAGGGAGAAGGGGTAAAGGCAGTGCTACAGGGAAGTATCTAGTAATTTCTATTTCTAGTAATTTCTATTTCTTAATTCCGATGGTGGTTAAGCAGGTACAATCACCTGGTAAGAAGACTTGGAGCTGTATCCTTACAGTTTTCTGCCTGCATGCTATAAGTCAGTGCAATATTTACTTAAAAAAATGCTCTATTAAAATTTATGAACCCGGTCAAAACATGATGACAAGAGCCTCAAAGTGTGAATGACAAAGAAAGGTCTAGATCAATAATAAAAGGTTTTATTTTCATTTGTATGGCGTGCTGCATGGCACAGAAATGATCTAGAGAGTGGGCCGTTCCCTTGTCTGAGTCCGCTCTCTCACCCCTCCAAGATGGATTTGCCTTTTCATACATTTCTATGTCTAGAGGGCTCATTTAGCTATTTAACAGTTTTAGCAAGCATTTCTATTATGCTTCAGGTTTTAGTTGGGAGGGGCTACTTTGCAGAAGCCAGTTTCTTAATTATTCAGAGATTAAGAAAACTGGTTGATGGGTCTTTTGAGGCTTTTAATTTTTCCTCTTTCCTTGGCAGCCCTCTAAAGTTTCTTTGGACTACAACAGTCTATGTAATTCTATGAGGTTTTTTTTTGTTTTTGCTTTTGTTTTTCAGTCCTGAGGGTTGAACCCAGGGCTTCGCGCCTGCATGCTTTGCAAGTGCTGGACCACTGAGCTGCACCCCCAGCCTATTTTTTTACTTTTTGAGACAGGGTCTCACTAAGTTACACAGATTGCCTCAGGTCTCGAACTTGCGATCCTCCTGCCTCTGCCTCCTGAGTTGCCGGGATTACAGGCGAGTGCCACTGTGCCTGGCCCGGAATTCTATGAGTTGATACTAAGGAAAGTGTTGGTACCCAGTCTGATTGATTCAAAGCCTCTAGGTGAATTATTCTGCACCTGCACGTGTGGATTCCCACAATCAGCGGCTTACCTGATATTTCTGACTCTTGGTGCTATCACAGTGCCCAGCACAGAGCTGACACTCTGCAAAGGACTGAAGGTGTGGAAAACGAAAGATTCCTGGCACTGAAGCCAGCTAATGGTGTTTATCTGCTTTCATTCCACTGTAGCTTTCCTTCTTGTTCAAGGGTGGCGTGTTTCTGGATTATTACAACCCCACAAACAATGACAGTGGTTTTCCTTGTCACAGTTTAGACTCGAGTATTGGCTGTCTGCTTTCCAGTCCCACTAACTTTAAAAATCTCTCTGTTGTATGTTGTTGTTGTTGTTGTTAGGTGCCGTCGAGTCGGTATCTGACTCATAGCGACCCTCATAGGATTTTCAATGGCTGACTGTTTCGGGATTGCCTTGCCAGGCCCTTCTCCCATTTTTGCCATGCTGGGAATTGAACTCAGGACCTCAGGGACTGCAGCTTAGAGCTCTACCAACTGAGCCAAATCCCAGCCCCCCTCTGTTGTATAGATGTCTCATTATTGACTTCTGGGCAATACGCTGTGAACAAAACCATTTCTGCCCTAAAATGTAGACTTCCTATATCAAAGACAGACAGCGCATCAATAACAATGTCACCTGTCTTGGCCCAATTCTCCACGTCTGGTAGAGAGAGGTATGGGTCTACCATCCTTTGGAATGATTGCGATATTTAGGATGTGAATAGATGCAGAGTACTAAGAAATGTGTATGTCGTTTCTGAGAAGGAAGGGAGATCTAGAAGTAGATTTTTCGATGTGATATTTTCACATGCCTAACCATCAAGGTTATCTTGCTGGGAACACTGGAGACTTTATTCTGATGACCTCATTTCCTTCGAATTCTTTGATGTTAAGTTTTCTCCGCCTGAAGTATTTCACTGTGGTGTTAGCAAAACCACAGAGAAGAGCCCATAAAGGGCTGGCTGTCCCTCTCGAACCTCACGGAGGTGGGAGGTGGCAGGAACAATTCTTGGCTTTGTCCTGAGATCCTGGAGCTCATCAGAGGAAGCCAAAAGGCCAGCTGCCTGGAGGCCCTTTCTGTTTTCCTAGATGTATAGATAGGATGATAAGGTTGGATTAGTCTGTTTATGAATTATTCAGAAACAGATTAGCCAGCCAACAGATTATAGAGGCCCGTATTCCTTTTCCATTTCTCTTATCCTGCCAGGCCCTTGTCCAGTGCATTCTAACCTGGCTGTTCTCAAGGGTGTAGAAAGAAGCCGGAGAGGAGCATAGGATGATGAGTGGTTCACAGCAATGCCCAGGGAGTGAAAATAAAGTTGTTCTGCTGCTTGTGGGTGGGCAGGAAGGCAGACAGGAACTCAGTAATGTCGATCCTTTCAAGGCTGGACTCCAACCATGCTGGAAAGCAAAGCAAATGGACAAGAATCCAAATGGACACCCAGATAGGAATAATGAATAGTGGTGGTGGGTGGTGTTAAGTGATGTACACAGGACTTTAGGATGTGGCTGCCCATCCCAGGGACTCTTCAGTTAGATGACATCTGGATTCTATAATGTGCATCTAAGCCTACTGATCTTTGGACTGTCCATTGCTTTTATGTTTTTTTTATTATTGTTTTTTATTTGTGGTATTGGAGGTTGAACCTAGGGCCTCCTGCTTGCATGCTTTGCAAGTGCTGGACCACTGAGCTGCTCCCCAGTCCTTTTTTTTTTTTTTTTTTACTTTTTTGGGACAGAATCTCACTAAGTTACGCAGACTGCCTCTAGTCTCGAACTTGAGATCCTCCTGCTTCTGCCTCCTGAGCCACTGACAGGTGTGTGCCACCACCCCCGGCATCATTGCTTTTATGTTATTTCAAATATACTGAGTGCCTACTATCTGCTAGGCCCTTCATAGATTGTGTCAGGATTGCTTTTCACTACAAGTTACGGTAGATCTCATGGTGACTTAAAGTATGAACTCACTTAATTGTGCAATATAACTAGTAGTTTGGAGGTAGGGACTCCCTGGTGGGTAAAGCACACTGCAGAGATGTTATAAGAGGTTCATGATTTCCCAATTTTTGCTCTACTGCTATCTTGAACATGTTTTCTTTTTTATGTTTTCTCAATGGTTGAAAGTGGCTGCTGAAGTTCAAAATATTACGAAAAGCACTGACATAGTGCCGGGCATGGCACAGTGTTGGGAAGTGTTTTATTGTGTTGTCGATTGGGTCACTATGAATTGGACCTGACTTGACGGCATCTAACAACAAATAAAATGGAATGGAGGGCCAAGTGGGGACAAAACTTGCTACTCCCACTGTTTTTTCTTTCATTAAGAAGGCACAGTGTCTCCAGGACTCAGAAACAGAATTTTCCTTATATCTCATTGGTCAGAATGGCGTCACATGTTGCTGAGCCAATGGGTAGGAGAGGGGAAAGGAAGTCTCACTGTTAGCTAAGACCAAGCATAGTTGTTCAGGTCTGAGGTCATGACATATATGAACAAAATAGGAAATCTGCTAGCCAGGGATAAGAGAAGCTAAAACTTGGGTAGATAACCAACGGTGCCTACTGTTTATTTATGTGCTCAGGATTTGGGTGGACGACCCTTAAGGGTCTGCAAAAGTGATGTGGGTGAGAATGGCTACTTCACCTGTCCCTCTTTTGGACCAGTGGCTACAGTGGCTCAGTGGACAATATCTGGGTGGTCTAGTCTCAGTTCTCACCATGTGGTTTATGTTTACAGTTATTAGGCATTTAACTCTTTGTGACATTGTTGTCTCACTTGTGGAATAAAACAAAGCTCAGGTCCCTGGAGTTTTCATAACTTGATATTTTCCTAGGTGCTTGAGTTTGCAAATTACTGGTGAACATTGGTGGAAGTTATTTATGTATGTGGGATAATTTCTTGACTTAAACTATGCTAAAGATCACATGCCTGCTACCTGTACCACTGTCGCCTCCGATCCCATCATATCTCAGAAACTAAGCAGGGTTGGGCCTGGTTAATACTTGGATGGGAGACCACCTGGGGACACCAGGTGCTGTAGGTTTGGGAGGAGGATCCGGCAACCCACTCCCAAAAACCAATCATCAGCCATTGAAAACCCTATGAATAGGAGAGAAGGACTAACCATACTGTTTCACCTATTGTACCTAGGGTCGCTATGAGTCAGACACCAACTTGATGGCACCTAACAACAACACCAAATATCATATAAGGAATCATATAAGGGGCACTTTATTGTGTGTGTGTGTGTGTATTATATGAACTGATAATGATCAGGATGAGAATATACTCTCTTTAATTCTCACCACAATTCAGAATTTGTGATATAGGGTTCAAATGATCTTTTAAAAATAAATCAAGTTTTCATCCTTAGCCATCAGGCAAATGCAAATCAAAACTAAAATGAGATTTCATCTCACCACAGTCAGAATGGCTAGCATCAAGAAAAGAAGCAACAGCAAATGCTGGCGAGGATGTAGGGGAAAGGAACCTTACGGACATTGTGGGAACACAGATCGGTGTAGTCACTGTTGAAATCAGTATGGAGAAAAGTAAAAACAGAGCTACCACATGATCCAGCTCTACCACTCCTGGGTATACATCTGAAGGAATCTAAGTCAGCACACCTCAGAGATACCTGCTCATCCTTGTTTATTGCAGAACTACTCACAATAGCAAAGACATGGAATCAACCTAGATGTTCATTGACAGATGAATGGATAAAGAAAACGTGGTATAGATACACAATGGAGTTTTACTCAGCCATAAAGAAGGACGAAACTATGTCATTTGCCAGAACATGGGTGGTACCTGAGACCATCATTATAGGTGAAATAAGCCAGGCCCATGAAGGACAAATATTGAATGTTTTCTCCCACATGTGGATGCTAGATTTTAGTATATATAAAATATTTTAGTACATATTATGAAAGTAGAAGGGAGGCTGCTTTTGTGGGGAGAAAAGGGCCTAAAGAGACTAAAGAGGAGGGGGATATAAGGGTAATGGGGGAGAAAGAGAGACAAATATGACATATTTTCTCTCATAGGCAAAATCTAGATTTAAATACAGACACACACACCAAAGACATACAAGCAGAAAGGAGGCCATTTTGGGGAGCGACTGGATCAGTAGGAAAGAAATGGGGAGATATGAGGGAGTAATGGGTGTGTGTGCATATGAGCAATGTACAATCCTATGCATGTATGGAAATATCATAATGAAAATTTATTTAAACACTAAAAAATTACTAAAACAAAACTTAATTAAAAAAAATTTGAGCAGCAAAGAAAATACCAACCAAGTAAATAGGCATCCTATAGAATGGTAGAAGTATTTGCAAATCATATATTTCATAAGGGATTAATTTTCAGAATTTTAGCACATTCATAAAACTCAACAAAAAAGAAATCCAGACAACCTGATTCAAAGTGAGCCAAGACTTGAATAGATATTTCTCTTAATAAGATATACAAATAGCCAATAAGTATAAGAAAAGATGCCTCATTAATAATTAGGGAAATGTAAATTAAAACTATGAGATAGTATCTCACACTCTTTAGGACAGCTACTATAAAAAAGAAACAGAAAATAACAAGTGATGGTGAGGATGTGGAGAAATGGAATTCTTCTGCAATGCTGGTGCTGATGTAAAATAGTATCCTGCTAAGTTATGCAGTTGCCTCTGGCCTCTAACTTGTGATTCTCCTGCCTCAGCTTCCTGAGTTGCTGGTATTACAGGTGTGAGTCGTGGTGCCTGGTTTACTGATTTAAATTTAGCTCATGTTTCCAGAGAGGTAGAGACTACACCAAATTTTGTTTGTCGTGAGGCCATGACTAAGGTTAAAAAAATAAAGCAAATTCTCAAAATGTCAATCTTCAAAACTCCTTTAAATTCCAAATAACAGAGAATAAGAGAGAATGAAAGCAGAGAAAGGGAGAGAGAGAGAGAGAGAGAGAGAGAGAGAGACAGAGAGCAAGCGTCTCTCAAAACTTCAACCTCCAATTTCATTTCAACATTAACATAAGTCTGTGATCATTTCAAGAATCTACTTGAGGCTGTGGTAGGAAGCTTGTTTATCATGTATGCATGTATGCAGTGCTGCGTTTGATCCCTGCTCCAGGGGGTAGAAAAAGAATTTACCTCACTTTCTGTAACTTTCTGTATCTTCTAGCTTATATATCTTTTACACATTGTTTTGCTAAATTTTCTTCCTTCCTTTGGACATTGAGTTGAATACTGTCATTAAGAGTCTGGGCAGCAAGGACATATAGAAAAATATTACCAAGTAAAAGAGAAGACTTAGATGGGGAGGGTGTGTGGGAGGAAGCATACAAGAGGATAAGGGGGAACCTATATGAATAATGTACCCCAAAATGCATATATGGAAATGTCACAATGAAAAGCATGTCAGAACGAATCACATTAAGGTGTACATTAAAAATTTCCAATAAAAAAAAAGAGTCTGGGCAGGAAGTTTCAGAGCAATTGGACGTGGGTATCGCAGCATTCAGGATAATTTATTCTAGACTAGATCATTAGTATATACTGTACCTCTAGTCAGCCTAAAATTTTGACAAAGTCTGTGACAAAGGCTGAGAGAAAGCAGTTTCCAGGGAAGGAAGAAATTTTATTTTAGCTGGGTAGGCCAGAGACCATTTTGATTTCCTACTAAGGTCCTTGAATATTGGCAAGTAATGATTTTGGTGTAAATTATACACTTTGATATATACAGACGTTATGGAGCATTTTATATGAAGTAATAATATTTAGTAATTTGATTGAACTAATGAGCGCTTAATCTGACAGCTAATGAAATAAGCAATACTAAATCTGACACATTCATGCCTTATGGGCTTAAATTCTGGGACAACCCAAAAGTTGCCATTTTTGCTGATCTTTGTGGATCATTGAATGACGTTCATAACAACCACAAGACTTTCAATCTTTAGTTTACAGATCGCATGGTTATTTCTAGAAAAATTGCTTCCCTCCTCCTTATTTGTATTAATTTATAATAAATACAGCCTGCAGCTGTAGCCCTGTGGCATCCGAACCCATCAGATCTCAGAAGCTAAGCAGGGTCGGGCCTGGTTAGTACCTGGATGGGAGACCACCTGGGAACACCAGAAACTGTAGGCTTGGGAGAAGGACCTGGCAACCCCCTCCCAAAAATCAATCTGCCATTGAAAACCCTATGAACAGCAAAGAAGCACTGACAATAGTGTTTCTCCTGTTGTACAGAGGGTTGCTATGAGTCGGATACCGACTCACCGGCACCTAACAACAACAACAACATAATAAATACATGTGATTTTAGAGGAAAAGTTTATTTTTGAATTCTTATCAAAAACACAAACATGCTTAAGATAAACTGTATTCAGGGACTCAGATCTTAATAGAGAGTTAAGCACCTCTCCTATCCTTGTCTACTCTGTCCACGTCTTAGCTCCCCTTATAGAACTATTCCCATCAGATGAGTAGCTGTGAAGAGCAATGCTTATACATTTCAGGGGGCATGAAATGACAGGGTTCTTTTAAAAAAAAATGATGACAGTAGCCAGGCATGGTGGCTCACTCCTGTAATCCCAGGGACTCAGGAAGCAGAGGCAGGAGGATCACAGGTTCAAGATCAAAGGCAGCCTGCGTAACTTAGTGAAATCCTATCTCAGGATTAAAAAAAAAAAAAATGGAACAGGTGGTGTAGCTCAGGTGGAAAGCTTTTGCAAAGCATGTGTGGAGCTTAGGGTTTAACCCCCCAGTACCACCCCCACACCCCCAAATAGGTGATAGTATAGTCAATCAACCCACACCACATAGTTTGTTGTTGTTAGGTGCTATTGAGTCTAGTTCAACTCATAGTGACCCTACGTACAGTGGGACGAAACACTCCCCGATTCTGTGCCAGGTACATGATCTTATTTATGTTTAAGCCCATTGTTGCAGACACTGTGTCAATCCGTCTAGTGGGCACCTAACAACAACAACAAATCACACATACACACAAAAAGAAAAGAAAGAAAGAAAAAAAGAAAGGAAGAAAGAAAAAGACAGAACTGAAGAAAATAATGACAAACTAATGTTGATTACACATTTTAAACATTTTTAAACACTCAGCCAGCCTGCTTTCAAAGAATCACAGCTAAGTAGAACATGGCATGGCTGGGCCGGCAGACGCAGTGAGGGAACAGCTTCTGTGTTACTCTAAACCTCTGGGAATTTGGAGAGCATGTGGTTGGATATGGCGACACAGACTGGATATTCTTCTTTCGGATGCCAGTGACTCTCCAGCCTGACAAAGCAGTTTTGCTTCTTCTACTGTTATGAAAACTGCCACAGTCAACTCCGTTGGTTCCTACAACCACTGAGCAATTCCAAGAGCTTTTATACAATCAGCAAAATGGAAAGGAATGAGAGAAATGGTTCTCTTGTGTGTACCCATCTCTTTTTTCTTCTCTCTGGTACACAAGATTTATACATACCCAAGAATTTCTTTGTTTAGTTTATTCTTTTTAACATAAATAATTAAATTTACATAGTTCTTACTCTCAGACACCACAGTTTTATCCCATTGCTATATATTAATTTATTTAATCTTCACACAATCCAACGCAGGCAAAGTTATGTTAAGGACACCCTCAAGGTCCCTTGGCTGGTTAGTAGCAGGGGGAATTCGATCCAGTCATCTCTATCAAAACCCATGATGTATTTTTCTTTCTCTTCTTGTATTACGACTTCTTGAAGCTAGAGACTTTCTTATTCAGCCACAGAGTAGAAATGACCCTGGTTTTAGAGGCAGACAGGCTTGGATTAGAATTCTGAGACTTGGTAAGTTGTCTTAAGGAACTTATCATCATACATAAATAACAGTGTGTTATAAATCAGCTCTCAAGTCATGCTGATTTCCATCATGCAAATATAATAGGCGTGACTCACGACAAATTGCAAGTTCCCAGTGATTTAACAACTATGTTGTAAAATTCCTAAAATTTTAATAATTAGCTCCTACAAAGTAATATGGGCTGGGGTTTAGCTTAGTTGGTAGAGTGCTGATATGTGTGTTCTGTGCGCTCTGAGGCCGTGGGTTTGATCCTCAGCACTGCAAAAATAGAAGAAGGACCTGGCAGCCCACTCCTGAAACAATCCCGAAAAAAAATCGGCCATTGAAAACCCTGTGAATAGCAGAGAATCACTAACATAGTCCCAGACATGGCACAGTGTTGGGGAGTGTTTTGTTCTGTCATATACAGGGTGACTATGAGTCGACCCTACTCCAAGGCTCCTAACAACAACAACAACAACAACAACAACAACAACAACAACACAAGTTAATATGTCTCAGAACTTAACTCACAAAGTGTGGGCAACTATTCAAGCTTATTCAAATTCCTGGGTCATCGGTATCTAGAATAGTGGTTGGTATGCTGTGATTGCTCATCCATAGTTATTAAATGAATGAATGAGGATGTCTTATCTCCTTATACTCTTGTTGTTGTTGTTAGGTGCCATTGAGTCAGTATCCAACTCATAGCAACCCTCATAGGGTTTTCAATGGCTGTTTCAGGATTGCCTTGGGAGTGGATTGCCAGGTCCTTCTCCCATTTTTGCGGTGCTGGGAATTGAACTCGGGATCTCAGAGACTGCAGAGCAGTGCTCTACCAACTGAGCTAAATCCCAGCCCCCTTATACTCTTAGGTTACTGTATTAGTGAAATATTTATTCTATAGCAGCATCAAGGAGGTTGCTGAATGGATTGGCCATTAGCTGAAAGCATGTCTACAAAATAAATACCCGACAAAATGCTTGGCACTCAATCGAACATACAGGTAAGTGTCCTTTTGGAGTCTCTTTCATTTAAAACTGATCTTCTATCAGGCAAGTCTGCACTAAATGAATGAATGAATGAATGAATGAAAAGCAAATGAGTGAAATTCATAAGGAACATCAGTTTCAACAAATGTGTTGTTGTTAGGTGCTGTTGAGTCCTATCTGATTCATAGTGATTCTATATACAACAGAACAAAACACTCCCAGACACTGAGCCATGCCCGGCACTGTGCTAGTGCTTCTCTGCTATTCATTGGTTTTTCAATGACTGATTGTTTCAGGATTATTTCAGGAGTGGGATGCCAGGTCCTTCTCCCATTTTTGTGGTGCTGGGGATTGAACCAAGGGCCTCAGAGCAGCACTCTACCAACTGAGCCAAACCCCAGCCCGCTTTAACAAATGCACTTGTTATAGATGGTGGTCAGGGACTTTATCTTGATAGATGATTAAATGTGTCTTCTACACTTGCCTTCTCTGTCTCTGTCTTTACTCCCTTTGTATGAGAATTGCTTCCATACTGAGCAGGCAGGAGCAATGTTAGTCTTTAACAGTGTATAAGATTAGAAACGAGTGGCAGCGTTTACACTTTTATGACTTCACCAAATTTTGAGGAACCTTCCTGCCTTAGCACAGGGGTTTGAATTCAAATGCCTACAGAAGCCAAACTATTCATATAAATGGTCAAAATGTGCTCAGCGTGAAGACAATGGAGACTGGTTAGGATTAGGAGGAACTGACGATCATATCTTCTAGCATGTGGACACACAGATTTGAATATTTTTGTAGCTACAAGTGAATCAAACAAAAAAAGTTTGGGCTGGGTTTGGGTCTCGGGCCGCAAAATCCTTCCTTGCCCTTGTCATGGTAGAGAGCATGGACTGGGGGCCCACACTGGCTTGATTTGAAATCTAGTTTTGCCACTTACCAGCTGGTAGCCTTAGGCAAGTTACGCACATATTCTGTGCTGTGGTATCTAAAGGGTTGCTGGGATCCCCAGGGAGGGGCTATATCAGAGATGGGGAGCAAGTTACTGCTTATGGTGAAATGTTAATCCTCAGATCACTCCCAGGGCAAGAGATGAGTAGTCAAGGACCGTTGTCCTTGCCTCTTTATCTTTGCATCTAGGACAGTAGGAAAACTGTTTCTCATGCTATTGTAAACTGCCTAATCAGTCTAGTGAGGAGCTTAAAAATAGTGATTCCTGGATTATAAGCCCAGACACTAGATATCATTCACCAGGAATATGGTGTGGGCATCGGGTGATTCCAATATGCAGCCAGGGTGAAGGAACAGTACTAAAAATGTAATGAGGAAAAAAATTATATGATTTTCAGGGACATTATGTGAATTACTTTTATGTACCTTCGCAGGTAGCTATTTTCTTTAACAAATGAATGCACAAAAGCTATTTGCATTGGACTTCAAATATTATTTTAAAAAACAGTCATTTAAAAATTCAACCTTCTGGTCTCCAATACAGTTGCCTTTTATTCAAACTGCTCTCTGTGAAAACCATGAAGTCTGTCTTCATGGGACATATAGAATGACATGTGATTGTCATTTTAACACATAAATATTCCATCAGCCGGCTCTCCCTGCTTGAATTCTGCCTTGCCCTCTACACAAACTCCCACCAAGAAGCAGCTTAAATGTCTCACTTAATTTGCCATGCACTGCTTACCTATTTAGGTTAGGGTACCAGACTTGATGAGAAATTCTTTGGGAAGCCAAGCACAAGTTTTTGCTTTCAACTATTTATAGCAATCAGCTGGCTTTTCCAGTCCCTCATTAGATCAATCATGGCCATTGTCTTACAGTTGAGTGGGAAATCGTTACAGGTGGAAGAAGGCACATGTCTGTAATTCAGCAGAGCCCCCGCCCACCCCCCCAGGAAAGCTGCAAGGAATTACAATCAAATAGGAGCCTTGTGAGGGGGTCGGGGCTGCTTCCAAGGCAGGATTTCCAAAGACTCCCTGGATTCCGAGTTGTGCATAAAATAAAACATAGAAGAGGAAAGAGAAGGTAACACTATCTTTCGGGCACGTTTGAAATCTGGTGTTGGACTTTCAGCGTGAGCTGACGTGCAGCTTGGTACTGACATCCTTATGTTTGGCGGGCACGTGTCTTTTTTACAGGCCATTTATTTGGGAATGTGTTTTACAGGTGGCCTTAGTTTTGGGTTCAGACCCTGGGCTTCTGTGGCGTAGGAGGCTGCCCATCTTTGTGACGGAATCAGGTGTCACATATTATGGCTGCTGCTGGCCAACGGTTTGAGACGTTTGTTTTCCCTCTCTCTGCTTTTTTCCCTGGCCTGGTGAACAGTGATAGTCAAAAGCCAGCTGAACCCATCAAAAGAGGCAGGCAAGAGAGAGATCGCTGGAATCTAGATTTCTGTTTGGGCCCATAGATGGGCTCTAGGGTGACCCTGGAGCAGGTGGGACTTATTTGACCCCCTGCTCATTCAAACGTGTCTCGGAAAACAGCCTATTTGAAGGAGTTAACGAAAGTGCTAGATATTTTCTACCCACTGGCAGAGGGAAAAAGTACTGCACACGTCTGAATAAATAACTCAAAATGGCTTCTCACTGTTCAGGAAGTACAATCAATTTGAAATTAGGATTATGGAAACATCTGCGAAAATTCAAGTGTCATCTCAATTTGGGCTCATTCAGATCCTGTATTTTTCAACTTCCCAAGCAGTGCATTTAAAATCTAATCCTAATTAACACACATAGTTTAATTATAGCCAACAAAATATTCTACAAAAATTGTGTGTGCTGCTTGGGGGGATGGGTGGAGAGGGAGGAGGCGAGGGGGAAACCAGACAAATGTTCCCTGATTGTAAAAATTCTTGTTTGGTTAATAATATAAATCCTCGAGATTTTAAACACACATGGGAAGTTTGCTTATCATAAATCAAAGTAACATTAAAAAAAAAAAAAAAAAGCATGGAGGCTGCCTTCTGTCCTGGTCTTACTTTTTGCTTTCTTCCCATTTCTTCTTAACTTGGAAAGAACAAAGATTTTGTTAATTTGGCTCATCTATTCTCTCCCGTGAAGACCTGTATTGCTTTGTTTATTTTCTTTCTCTGATCAGAAGATAAACCTTTATGGTTGTGTATGAGTACAAATAAAGAAATAAATCTATGTGCATAAAGCAAACTTTATGATCTGTTGTTTTAGTGATGAGACGCACCTCTAAGGATTTGAACGTTTAACTGAGAAGCACACCAACATGTTTGGATGCTTTCTTGGAACCTCGTCCTAATTAACCACACAGCAATCAACCATCTTGCAGAATTATCAGAGCTTTCCCCTCCCAAACCTGGCATAAGTGGAATGTGCAGAGGAAACATAAATTTAAAGATAACAAAACAAAAATCAAGCAACCAAGAGGGGGAGGAAAAATATTTGGAACCTCAAAAATCATTTTAACTAAAATTGACTTTGAGAGAGAGCTTTAAAAAGTTCATGTTGACTTAACCTTGGCTATTTCATATCATTATTTTGACCAGTAATAAATCTAAGGGGAAAAGTAAGATTTTTCTTATTTTCTTACGTAAGCACTTTGTTCCTTTGTTAAGTAGTTAAACTACAGAGACTGACTTCTATTCTAGATTCTGTTAGGAGACTTTCTTTGTATCATTATTGTTGAAAAGTGAAGACCATTCAAAATCTTAGTGTCATTCCTAAATTTTTCCTGTGTTCTTTGATATAATGAAATTTAGCTTTCTGTTAGGATTAAATTAATCTGGATTCCTGACAAGAAGGAGGCAATTTATTTCCTTAGATTAATACTACTATGAGTTCCCACATATAAGCCCAGAAATGCAGACAAAATTCATTTTCTTTACACTTGCTTTGTTTATAAATTAATTCCATTCCTTTGAAGATCATGATTTTTCAAGAAACCATAGCAATGAAGCACTTTTTAATTGCATAAGAGTGATGAATGGATTACAGAGAAAGTGCTGTAATATTTTGTGGAAAAGAACTCTGCATTTCTCTGCAGAATCCAGTGGCTCAGAAGGGCCCATATCATAGGGCTATAATGTGTTTCCATTCTTAAAGATAAAATTTAGGGACTAGAATCAATCTCAAAAAATTGTATGTAGAGTAAACTTTTATCAAATTTTACCTATTGTACAGTAGAACTAATTTGTGATTTGGGGAAGCAAATTCTTTTTCTCTCATTTCCTTTCTCTTCTCTCATCATCTTATCTCTGGTTTATAGAATCTTGCTCTCCTAACTTCATGAGTGAAAGAACCATTAATTCTTATACTTATCATAAAATAGATATGCTCACCCTGTGGCCTGAGGCCACATACTGCCCAGGACAGCAAGTAATGGGGCCACACAAAATCTATTAACATCATGTGTTTTTTAGTATTTATCTTCTTTGTGATCTCCTCTTTTTAATTTTTATTTTTTATCAATAAATACTAGTGGGGTACAGAGTAGTAAGGCTTTTGCTTTGTGTACCTATTTCCATTGTGTACCTATTACATCATTTTTGGTTACACTTATGTCAACTTACATAATTTATGAAACCCTTTGATTAATAGGTGGTAAAAATCATATGCAATTATGGGTTATATGCCCATTTTTTCCTATGTATTTGTGGAGCTGCATCATGTAACTTGAGATTGTCCTCTCCCTCCTTTTAACCCTCTGTATTATTTCCCCTCCCCTGTCCCCCTCATGACCTCCTCTTATTATGTGTATGTCCTAACTATATTATATAATTTAGGGGCAGCCCAAGACAATTTCTCTTTACTCCAGGTGGCCCAGGGAAGCCAAAAGTTTGAACACCTTTGTCATAAAGCCTAGCACAGTATGGTGCCTAATAAGAAAGCAAAAAATATGAATTGTATGAGAGAATGAATTCTACTTACTCATGGATTTCAATGTGAAAATTAGAGATGCCACAAAGAAATTAGAGATAGGATCTTTTTTGGTTGGATGTAGATGGCTACTGAATCAAGCATACTAATCAGTTGTAAGTCACTTTAAAAAACTCCAACATTATATTGTAGTAATGGTCAAAACAAATCATAGGTCAGAAAATAAGACAAAACAAAACTGTAAGGAGTTTGAGCTCAGGCATTTGTCCCAACCACCCATATTTGAACCCTGAGCTCCTTCTCAGCTGTGTGGCACAGCGGTTTGCTAAGCTCTATTAAGTCTTGCTGTCCCCCTCTAAGACATGGATGTAAAATTTTAGCAAAAGTCAAGTGAAATAATGCTTGTCAAGTGCTTAGCAGAGTGCCTGGATATTAGCTTAGGATCATACACTGGAATGATTATTATTAGACAGGAATATTTTCATTTTTGGCACAATAGCTTAAAGGTCTGAAGGAAAAAATACCAACAGCTGAACTGTACAGAACACCATGGATTGAAATGTCCCCAGACTCTCTTGAACTCCTTCCAGATATTCCGTGGCAGAAAGCTCTGTACTCTCTCTGAGTTGAAGGCCATGTTTCCCCGTGCAATGTAGAAGCCCCTGGGTTGCAGAAAGAAGTGAGTTGTTCTGGGCTGAGGGGTGGGACTGTGAAGGGGAAAAATGTAATGGCAAATTAAGGAAACCAGAAAGGTGATGATTAAAACAGGTTTTCCAACCTTCCATGGTTCACATTTATTACAGAGTTTCCCAAATGCCCTGACCCCCAGCATAATGGAAACAAAAAGCACATTTCATCCAAGGGGGCTAATCATCATTTTAATAAGCATTCTGTTAGTGTGCTGACCAGAAACTCATTCTCGGGCCCTAAGTATTATGGCAGAAATAAGGTTAAGAGTAAGACAACACAGAAATAGATAAGAATAAGGATCTCATTTTGTATTAGAAAATATAGTCATGGCACAAAATGTATGAGTCCCTTTTCTCAATGCTGTGATTATGATACCTGAGAGAACAATCCAAAGGAGGGAAGATTTATTTTGGCTCACGATTTCAGAGGTTTCAGTCCATGGTTATTTGGCCCAATGTGCTTGGGTGGAACATCATGGTGGTGGAAGCATGAAGTGAGGGCGTTCTCCATCTCATAACAGGAGGCAGAAAGAGAGATTGGAAAGGGCCAGGGACAACATACTTCCAATGACCTCCCCACAGAGACCTTCTATCTCCAACCAAGTCCTACCTCCTACAACTTCTAGAACCTCCCAAAAGGGTGCCACCAGTTGGGGACCAAGTGTTCAACCGTGAGCTGGGGGTGGGAGGGGCATTCCGTATTCAAACCATAATATTATTTCCAGCCATAGAAATTTGTGTAACAGAGAGACACAGGCAACATTGGAGTCAGGAGAA
>VMDO01014614.1:0-53946 GCA_007922755.1 Pedetes capensis | reverse complement strand
ACATGCCCACCTCAGGGCCTTTGCACTGGCTGTCTCCTTGGCCAGAAAGGCTCTCCCTCAGTGAGCTTCAGGACCCATCCCCCTCAGTGAGCCCTTCCTTGTCTCCCTTAGCACCCCAGCACCTGCTTTACTTTCATTTGCTTCCCTTCCAAAGTGCCTCCACCCCGATGATTCTCTTTTCTGTCTCCTGGCCCTTCACTCCTGCCATGGCTTTGGCCCCGCTTCAGGCTTTCCCTCTACTTCTCTCTAACCAGCTAGTGGGAGCTGTTCTGGGACCACCCTCCCAGACCAACCCACTGCTGGCCTTTCTTTCCACACTGAACTCAGCTCAAATCTCCATGCTCAGAGAGGCTGCCCTGGACAGGCTGGGGCCCAGCATGGCACCTCCTAAGGGTTCGACTCTTCGTCTCTCTGTAACTACTTGTACTTAGCTCCCTTCTCTGTTCATCATTTGCTCCCCAGAGGATCCTCCCAGCACCTCTGGGGGCCCAGACAGCAGGGCCTGTGGACCTGGGCCATGAATGGTGTGAGCGCCACCCAGCAGTTCGGAAGGCAAGCACGCAATGCTGCTGATGGCTGAGTCCTGCTGAGGAGTCGACAAGCTCGGGTTTGCAATGCGGGCTGCGTGGGGCGTGGAGGATGGAGCAGGCGTGCGGAAGCCGGAGACTGGTGAGGGACTGAGGGAAGGCTCACCCCAGGAGAAAGAATGGGAAAAGAAAACGGAGAGAAAAATGAAAGCTAAGCCTCCTGCACCGCGATGGCGACAGTAACAACAGAAACCACCAGACACCTTGCCTCCTCCTTTCACCTGCCCACTGCTGTAGGGGGCTGTGGGCTCTGCTCAGTCGCAGCCACTGATGGGGCTCCTAGTCAACAACTTCCTTGCCTTTCTACGGCTGTGTACCAACCACCAGTGCAGAACCTTCTCTGGGAGCAGGGACCTGTCAGCCACTTTGGCATTTGGGCAAGGAGAGGCCAAGCTCAGAAATCCCGTAACCTGAGGAGCAACTGGCTGTGGCCTCTCTTCTCGGGGTCTCCTGTGGGAATGCTGCATGCTTGAGGTAGAGCAGTGAAGATGCGGCATCCAGAGCAGGCTCTTTCCCAAGGGGCCCCAGCGGAGACCACCGACCTGGCTTGGTGCAATGGACACAAAGCCACTGGCTCACACACACTGTGCCAGGACCAGGGCAGCCCAGACTTGTGCTCCTGCCATCATCAGCTGAACCTAGGCTGCTTAGGCGCTCAGACTAAGGGGTGAGCAGAGCCGGCTGCAAGGCCTCCAATAAACCACAAGCTCTCAGCTGCAGGCCGCACTCACAGGGCCTGATGGGAAGGGCTGCATTCTAGTGCGTGCTTTAGGAATTCCCTGGAAGTCTATCCCCCTGTGGTATAGTCTGTGGTTCCAGGAAGTCTTGGGGGCAGGGTAGAGCCCCCACTGGGAGACCGATTGTGGAGGGAGGATATGCACCCTTAAATAGCTAAGAAAGAAATGCCAACACACTATTCCCAGAAACCCAAGCTTCTGAGAGATTTGCTCAACATCCATTAACTTCCTGACAATGGAACAAAGTCCAGAAAACAAGACTGGTTTCACTTTCCCAGCTTCTTTCACCATGGCACTACGGGTGTGTGATGAACATGCCTTCCTGGGCTCTAGAAAGGTATGTCCTAGCCAAGCCGTGGTGACTCACTTGGCCAGGTTTGGCCCTGCTGGACGAAAGGTTTTCACGTTGCAAAAACTGATTATAATAAAGCAACAGCTATGATCTGTCTCCCCATGGGGAATCAGCAGTGCATATCTGGAGAGAGCCCTGCTGGCCCCTTTGCTGGGCTGGGTCAGGGGCTAGCTCAGGAACTGTAGTGACAGCAAATGTTGCTGCAGGAAATTGGTGTGGGAGGGCCATTAGGTTGAGGTGCTGGGGACTCACTCTGGGTGCACTGCTGGAGAGAGGTTGGGGTGTCTGTGTGTTGCCAGGGGAAACAGACAGATACAAAAGGACTCTTGGTCAGTAAAGCTGTCAGAGAGGCTTGGTGGTGCCAGGATCCAGGTTCACTTCCCCAAAGGTCAGGTGCCCTTCTATTCCTACAGGGAGGCAGGGTGCAGTGCCCTGCGGTGCCCCATGCCTAGCCCTACTGTGGGGAGTGGACACCAGTTGGGCCGCCTGGGGCATCAGTGCAGGAGTGTGTGGCTGAGGTGGGGGAGGCAGGATTGACACCCAACAGAGAATGGTGAACAGGAGCCACCCAGATGGGCTGGCCTCAAGGTCACATGAAGTGAGGCAGCGGTGGTGAAGGGGAAGTCACCTCGCCCTGGGCCAGGAGGGTCATGGACGAAATGGCTGTGAGTGGGGAAGAGGCCGCAGAGGCCATCCTGGAGCTAGGAGTTGGTTCAGCATGGCCAGGGCCACCTGACAGGGCTGCCTGTGGGCAAAGGAGGAAGTGAGGGCGAGTCCAGCAGCCGCAGGGGCGTGTGTGCACATGGACTGTGGTGGCAGCAGCGTGTGGCTCACTGAGCTTCAAGGGTCCTGGCCACCCTCTCACTCTGGCTTGGAGGCTGTCCTCTGGCCACTTCCTACATTGGCCCTGAGGGTACAGGGTGAGTGGCTCTTCTCTCTAGAGAGCCAGATGTCCTTACTAGGAATGATTTTGACCAGGAAGCCCCTCCGGTGCCCTGAAAGCTGCAGGCACAATCTTGACTCCTGGGGGCTGGAAGGCAGACTGGCCTGGGGCCGGTGAAGAGGAGAGAAAATTCTCTCATATGGAACTATAGGTTTCCTTGGGAAACCTTGGGGCCTATGGAGCCTTTAGGGTTACCTGGGGCGGGTTGTGGCCGTACTGTCTCACACAGAGCTGCTTCTTGCCCAGAGGAGCTCCCCCTGTGGCCATTGCCTGGCCTTCCTCAGAGCAGCTCTGCTCCTCCAGAAAGCTCCCAGGAGATGCGGTGGGCTGGGGCTAGCTCCCACTCTGCTAGGCCTGCCTGCCTACTAGGCCCCCGGCAGGTCCTGGTCCTTCCCCAATTTACAAGATGACCGTGCTGGGCTCAGTGATTTCTTGGGGTCCTTGGAACTCCTAGTGGGGGATAGGTTCTGAGTTCTAAATGGGTCCCCTGCATGGAGAGGATAGCTGGAAACAGTTCTGGGTCAGTGGCTTCCAGAAGCAAAGGACGTCCCCCTGGAGTTGCCAGGTGCCCCAACCAGCACCTTCCTCCACCTTTTGGAGGGGCTGCTGCTCAGTGAGGACATCAGGACCCCTGGGCCTTTGCCCCAGCACCTGCGCCTCACTGCTGCTGCTTAGATGCCCCCTGGAATGGCTTGCAAGCAGCAGGAGGGTGGTGTCCCTCACACTGTACTTACCAGGCACCGCTGGGCTCCGGAGATGGGAAGGAAGGGGACAGATGGCCGTGAAAGGAAGGAAGGAAGCAGGGAGGGAAGCAAGGTGCTGGGAGCTGAGGAAGAAGAGAGAGAGAGATAGGCGGCCCCCAGGGAGGAAGTGGGAGGAATCCCGAGGGAGCAAAGAGACAGCAGGCCTTGCCTCATGGGTGGAGGCCCCCGGGCAGAAGGAGGCCAGAGCTGTGGAGGAGGCATGAGGGGGGTACAGGGTAGGGCCTCATCAGCTACCCTCCCCTCAAGTCACCAGGTGGACAGATGGACAGATAGACAGACAGAGAGATCAAAAAAAAGACTATAGAGAAGTCAGCGGGGAGGAAGTGACCAGGCAGATCTGTGTGCCCCTCAGGGACACCCACACCCACTTTTGGCCCTCAGTGCCCAGGAAGAAAGGTGTACGGGCAGCCAGGCCCCATTTCTGCCCCCAAGTGACTTGGTGAGCCTCCCGCTGGCCTCTCTGGGGGAGGGCAGTGAGGGCCCTGTGGGCCCCCATTGGTGCTGGCTGCTTTCCAGAGCGATGGCTGCTGGTCCAGGAAGGGTGCGCTTTGAGATGGGCAGTGTGTGCGCGAGTGTGCTGGTGCTGGTCCTGGGGTGGCCACTGTCTTTTCCTTAAAGGGCAGAGTGGCCCCAAAGGACAGCTCAAGCAAGAGAAGGGGCGCCCCCCACCGGGGTCTCTCACCAGTTCCTAAAAAAAGAACAGAACAGAACAGAAAAAGCAAGCAGAAAGAACCTGGAAGAGTCCGTGGTGGAAAAAAGGCGTAGTTAACAAGTCCTGCCTGCATGGGAGGGGAAGTGGAGGCTCACTGGAAGGAAAGCGAGGAGGTGGTGTGGAACCAGCCCGGTAGCGGCAGGGGCTCTGGCTCCCACTGCAAGGCTCACTGTTGGCCTTTGGAAATCTCCTGAGGTTGGTACCAAAAGCAGGCTGCCTGGCTGGGAGTGGGGGACCCCCCATGGCTCCCTGCCTTCTCTTTTGTTGGGGAAACCCTAGGGTGGTGGGTTCGGCAATCTAGTGGCCTTTCCTTTGGCCTTGTAAAAAGATGTGAGCGATTATGGAAGTTTCTGCTGATTTAGAACAGCCCCTGGGGTTTCTTCAAAAAGTGACCATCATGGTGGGAAGCTTTCATTGGAATGCACTGAAGGGAATGGATTTCTCCTGGCTTCTCTGAGGAAGGAGGAGAGAGGATGGGCCAGATCCGGTTAAGACCTTCCAGTCTGGAGGCCTGTTCGGAAAGAGCAAGTAGCTTCGGGGACAAGTGGAAAAGTGCCTGCCTGGCCTGTGAGCATGGGTCTTCAGGACATTCTACCCTGTCATGGCCCAGGCCAGGGCCTACAGCGCAGGCACCAGCTTTGCAGGAACACTTCGCCACCACTGAGCCCACCTGGGAACAGGTGACAGCGGCATCCTTCAGAAGCCACCTCAAGGAGAATACCGGAACTGGCCATTTTATTCCCCGGAGCGGTGGGCTGGATTCTTCCACTGCAAATGATGCTACATAGTGGGCACACGCCTCTGTGCGTGCCCCAGGAGGGCAGCCCCAAGCCGCGTGCCTCCCTGACCCTCACTGAACACCAAGCGAGGCCCCAGCCTGACACCAGACACCACCGGAAGAGGCCCAAGTTCATGAATAACCACTGGCACATGCAGACAAGTTCAAGAAAAGTAAACCAATGGCAGAAGGGAGCACTTGAACGCAAACCAAAAACCAAACAAAGCGAAGGACGGAAGGCCCGGCAGTGCCATGGCTTCGGTACATTTCATAAGAGAAGATGGCTTTGGAGAGACACAGCATCTGGCAGGAAGGACTAGACAAGGTGGTAAAGAAGGGACGGAAAAGCCACGGTGAGCAGAAATGCAAGACTGGAAAAAAGAGAAGGCAGAGCTAGGGAGGCTTATCTTCCCCTGAGATGCCGTTTATGAGAGAAAAGGGAAGTCAAGACTCACTGCCAGCAGCGCTGGTGGGCTTGGCGGCAGAGAGAGTTAGGTGAGTAGGGGTAGAAAGATTGGTTACGTCATGGAGCTGGCTGAGGACCGAGGACCGCCGGCGCACAGCACCCTGAAATGACCCGCTTCTCTTGAAGGTACTCACTACCTCCATCTGTGGGAGAGAAAACGAGATAAAGGTTGGCTTGCACTGAGGTCCAGGCTTCGGCATGGGGTGGGGCTGGGTGAGGACAGGGGCCACACTGGGGACTGACTCATCATGGCAGCCAAGCCTCAGCCAGGGCTCCCTGCTCCCTGGGAGAGGCCGATGCTTTGGACCAGACTGTGGCCAAGAGAGGGGCTGCTGGGCGAATGATGAACGGTCGTGAAACCGGGAGGGAAGGGTGGCAGCCGAGGCACACTGGAAACTTCATTTCGGAAGCGGGCGTTTGCCTGCACGCTGGGCTCATCGCAAGCCACTTGTCAGTAAGTACCTGAGCTGGGCAACACTTCCTTATCCTATTTCGGTAGCTCTCAACCTTTTTTTCTGCCCCCAACACACCTGAAGGACAGGACACACTCCCATGAGAAGGAGGCTCCTGGGGCAAAGCTCCTCAGGGGCACGGGATGTCCTTGTCCACAGGACTCTAAGCGGGGGATCCACCACATCTTCTTAAACTGGCCTTCCCTGCTGCACTGGAGGGGCGCCACCCCAGCTGCTGCTGCTCATCCAAGTAACTGAGCCCCTCAGCTGAAGAAAGGGTTTAGACAGAGGAGGAGGGGGTCCCAAAAGCACATCCTTCATCTTATCAGAACTCCTCCCCACACCCCCATACGCATGGAGGTCGGGATGACTGGAGAGCAAAGATGGCTTCTGCTTTGTCCCCATTCTTTAGCAGCTGAAAGGGAAGTGGTCTGTGGAAAGTGAGACCCATAAGAGAGCCCTGCAGATCAACCTCACTGGAAGCCCTAGACCCAGCCTTGACTGTTACGTTGGGGCAGGCCCATGCCAGTGGGATCCCAAAGAATTGTAGCCCAGTGGCAACACCCAATGTCCCCCCAGTAGGAGATCACATGCCTAGACTCTGGAAGGCCAGCAGTACAGCACACTCATGGCCTCCTCTTAGGGAATGACCTCAGCGGGAAGGAGCGTGGGCCTTAGAAGGTGGATGATTTCCAGGAAGTACTATGGAGTTCACCGCGTGATGTGAGCGGCAAAGCCAGCATGCACTTCTAGAGCCCAGAGTGCCTGACTAGCCGCTCTGGCCAAGCCCTACAGTGCTGTGCGGTGGCCAACAGGCTCAGCTGAGTGTCTGACATGGGCCAAGCCTTCTTGGAAGAAGGCAGCTGGACTGGTCAGACCCTCCCCCAACCACCATGCAGATAAACGGCACTTCACCCTTGGATGCACTGTGGAAAAGAGTCGTCATCCTTCTACTCAGCCCACCCAGCACAACCCACTCACCGGCTCCCTCACTTGGGAGAGGGAGACCCTCATAGTAGGGACTGAGGCTGTGAGGAACCCGGGGCACGCATCGGCACATGGAAAGTAAATGATGGATGCAATGATGGCCAGTCTCTCTCATGGGGGTCTCCTCTCTAGATCTTTCTATATGTTTCTAGGCTATGGAGACAGGTCTCTCTCAAGAGAGGCCTGTCACTGGAGCAGAAGTGACCAGGGGTAGGAGATGTGCCTTTCCTGCCTTGGCTTTGCATTGGCCTCTCTTGGTTCCACATAGCATCCCCATGGGATAACCGTATCAGCGCAAATGCCATCATCACCCCTCTGCCTCAGGAGCCCAAGCACTGAGCCAGGAACAAGGCCCAGTTGTTGGTGAAGCTTCTCATTTGTTTATAATGGAATGCAAAAAAAGACAGACCACATCACGGGTGTTCAAAAAGCTACATATTCTGGGTTTGAAGGACTCTCCTTTATTCTGGAACGACATCCTAGCGTCTGGTGCGGTGACACGTTAGTATGGAACAGTGGCGAGAGTGAGTAGCGGGTTACTTAGCAACAGAAAGTGTGCAGGCCTCCGAATTCTGGGGAGCAAATTTGTGGATCACAAAATCCTGAAATCTGGGGCTGGCTCCCTGGTAAATGTCTATAACCTGAGGGGCCTCTCCTGGGCTATATTTCTGCTTTTCAAGCAGGTTTTCCTAATCAAAGGGAGCACAAACGTTGAGTTCAATAACCGGTTGGCTCAGCGTGCTTGAGAGGGATGGTGAATTCCACATGACAAAGCCAAACTGCGAAGCTGCAGGAGTTGAGATTCCACGGGGGACTCACAGTGGCCATAAGGTGGAGAAAGTAGTGCAGGAGACTGGGCCCTGGCCAGCCCTGGCTCTCCCTGGGTGACTTTGAGCCATCCCTTCCTCACGTGTAAAGCATCTGCATGGCCATCAACAGTCAGCATGGCCCGGAATGCCAGGACTCCGTGTGGTTGCATCCACAAAGCACACAAAGACAAGGCACAGGGGGCCAGGCAACCCCGGACACCACAGGTAGGAAAGCTAGCACTGCCTTGGGCTGCACTGAGTAAGGTGAGTAGGCCAATGGGGAGCAAGGTCCTGTTGTCCCCTAGAACTGGGATATGACAGACAAGAGCCTTCCTGAGCCAGAATGGGGTGTCAGGGGCTTGCAGCCAGCCTCCCCTGGGTGCTGCCCTGGAGGCATTCCTCCCCCACCAGGGGGAGGAGGCTCAGGCCTGGTTTCGGTGGCTAATCCCCTTCTTCTCCACAGCCTGAGCCAGGCCAGGGCAAAGGTAACACCACTGAGATGTGGCCCTAGGATATCTGCCCTGGTCACTCTGTGGCAGGTGCTAAAGGCGCCAGCTCGGTCTTTTGTTCTTAGCTGTAGAGGCCCTTGGGCCCCTGCAGAGCTCCTTCAACACTGAGCTCTTTGATGCCGCCTTGCCCAACCCTACGGGAGCCTATTCTCTGAGGGTGGGCTGGGGGCCCGTGCAGCTCTGGAAGGCTCGGAGCCCTGGTCCAGGGGCGCAGGTGGCCCACAGTGACTGCACGGAGGAGAGTGGGAGAAGGAGTCACAAGTCTTGCATAGCACGTGTAGAGCCTAGAGGGGCTACAGTGGCAAGCAGAGAGGCGCAGTGGCGGCCAGGGTCACAGAGATGGCAGGAGGCCACACTCAGGAATCTGAATGTCACCCTCAGGCCCCAGTGCAGAGGCAGCCTCAGGGGGGCTGAGCTGAGCAGGGCAAATGGAGCAGGTGGGAGGCTGAGGCCCAGGCAGGCTTGTATGGGACCCAGGGCACAGAGGACTGCTGGCCTGCCTCAGGAAGTTGCCCAAACACACTGCCAAGGGGGACCCAGCCAAGTGGTCTTGCCCTAGCTGGTAGGACCCCAGGGAGAAGTGGCTGCACCTACATGAGGGGCAGTGGGACCGTTGCCTGAGAGGAGGTAGCCGGGGCTTTGGATGAGGATAAGGTGGTGGGTGAGCATGCCAGGGCCATCTGGAGGGTGCCAGGGAGGAGTGGGCCACGGGGAACTACCTGGGGGGCAGGCCAGGCCGGGAGGCTGCGGGATGACCAGGCCGTGTAACCTAGTGGGACGGAGGGGCTGGGGCTCAGGCAGGGCCTCCAACAGGCTCTTCCTTCTCTCCCTGCTAGGCGGTGGGGTTTTTGGCACAGCAGAGGGAGGGCTGAGTACCAGGTGGGTCGCCAGGTTGGGGAGGCCAAAGAGCAGATGGAGGCTCAGAAGGGACGGCAATGCGCCAGGGTGAGCAGGCCAGCAGCACTTCCAGAGGGCCCTGGGAAGCAGCAGCAGCGGGCAGGAAGGAGGCCTTGCGGACGGGGGCGAGGGCCATTTCTGGGAGGGGCAGGCAGTGCAATCAGGACAGGGTGTGAGGGGAGGCTGTGGCGAGGCAGCGAGCATGGAACCTTCTGGCAGGAAGGTTGGCCAGGAAGCGATGCGGGCAGAGAGCACGGGAGCTCTGGCATGTGGGCTCTTGTGAAGCCTTTGTAAGTGCCGACTGCTGGGCAGTAGTTGTGGCCATCCGACTTTACAGGGAGCTGTAGCTGGTGGCCTTGGCCTTGACCAGCCCTGACCTATAGAGATTTGGATGAACAGAAAGGACCAACTTGGTGGCACAGCGATGAACAAGCAGCTTGCCAAAAGCTTTTTGAAATGGGCATTTCTTCCCAAGAACGCAACTTGCCCACAGTTGGGGGCAGTCCCCACCACGTAAACTGGATAGTGCTGGGCCATGTCCCTGAGAGACAGCTACTTGTCATCAGCACACACCTTTAGCCCAGTGTGAGGTGAGTTCCCTGAGTGCTGAGGGAGCAAAGGGGAGACAAGCAATTGCCTCTGTGTGCTTGGCAGCAAGTCCCAGGGGATTCCCTGGTGGCCTCGGGCTCCTCTGCTTGCCCATTCTCTGCTGCTTGTCTGCTTTCTGCCCTGTTGAGGCAGAAGCACCAGGGAGCCAAGTGAAAGAGCGCCTTACCTGCGTCTGGATCCGATTGAGGCCCCGGAACCAGAGGATTTGGCCCCTGCGGAGCTCCCGCTCGGCATGGTCGATCTCCTCCTCCCCCTCGGCCAGCTCCTCGTCGGTCATCTCGTCTTTGCCAGGCCCATGCCCTGCTTCCTTCAGGCACTTGAGCTGGCTGGTGGGGATGGTGGCGATGACCTGGGGGAGTCACAGTTGAGGGACAGCAAGCAGAGGTGGCCATGAGAGCAGGTGAAGCCCCATCTTCCACTGCTGCTGCAGAACCGGGCATCCCAGCCCAGCCCAGGCCTGGCAGACCCTCATTTCCTAAACTGCCCCTCCCTGCAGCAGCCCCCCTCCAGCCCCAGAGCTGAAACAGCCAGAGAAGCCCACTTGGAGAGGGCTGTGCGGTAAAGCTGGCTCTGCCCTTTGCCCAACTCCTGGTGGACCCCAGAGCGGAGCACCTGGATCATCCTGCAGGCGAGGAGGGTAGCTCACTGAGGGTCAGGGCTACCTGCACATCTATGCAAGTGTTGTGATTTATGCTGGGGCCTTGGGGCCTGGAGGGGCTGGAGACCAAGGCCAGCCATCTGGGCCCCCGATGCTTATGTGACCAACGCCAAAGAAAGCCATGGCTGCCTGAGCTTCCGAGCTGGCAGTGCTCCATGCCTGCTGGCTCTCATTGCTACTGGGAGAAGCAAGTGCAGGGCCACTCCTTGGGGGACACCCTGAGAGCTCACGCCTGGCCTCTCCTGGACAGAAAAGGACCCAGGAAAAGACCAATGATCAGGGGCTGGCAGGGAGGGAGAGCTGACAAGGAAAGCGACAGCTGGGGAGGGCAGAAGGAGAAAGAGCCAGGCAGGTGTGAAGGGAAGGCGTGGCTTTGCACTTCACTGTCTGTGTGGAGGACAGTGGCCCATGCTGTCCCTCTTATGTGCCTGAGCAAGTGTCTGCCAATATGGCTGGGCGCAGACTTGAGAACATTTTTACAGAGATCCCTTAGTATTGGATTTTTTCACTTGAACACGTTTTGTTTTTGTAATTGAATGATGTTAAGCACTGAAAGGGCTGGGATTTAGCTCAGTTGGTAGAGCACTGCGCTGCAGTCTCTGAGGTCCTGAGTTCAATTCCCAGCACTGCAAAAATGGGAGAAGGAGCTGGCAATCCACTCCCAAAGCAATCCCGAAACAGTCAGCCATTGAAAACCTTATGAGGGTCGCTATGAGTCGGATACCGACTCGACGGCACCTAACAACAACAACAAGCACTGAAAAGCCTAGTGGATGGTCCTGAGGGGCTGAGCTAGAGGCCAGCACCATGTGCCTGGGAGCAGGGACCTGGAGCAGCTACTGGTCCAGGGCCTGGGAGCTCAAAGGGCAGTAGTCACACAGCTCAAAGGTCATAGCCCATAGCCCTGGCTGTGGGAAGTGAAGGAGTTCCATGGGACAATGAGGTCTGAGTTTGACTGGGAGGGGAAAGAAAGAAGAAAATTCTGAAAATGAGATGGAGGAGCTGGGTGGACCGCTCCTGAGGATGAAGATCAGGAGCCAGCAGAGAACACTGTAGCAGCCACAGTGACCCCTGTGGCAGTGTTGGGGGACACCAGTGGATTAAAACCCAAAGTATCCATCACCACAAGTTCCTGTGTTGAAGTCCTAACCCCCATTGCAGCAGTATTCGGAGAAACGAGATAAGCAAGGTTAAATGAGATCATCGGGTTGGGGCCCTCATCCTATTGGATTTGTGCCATTATGAGAGGAGTTAGCAGAGAACTCTAGCTCTTTTGGCCCTGTGAACACATGTTAAGAAGGTGGCCAGCCCCAAGCCTGGGAGGGGCCCTTCCAGCCAATTCAAGCTGGATCTTGATCTTGGACTTCCAGTCTCCAAAGCTGTGAGTCCTTCAGTGTTCTAAACTCCCCTTTGCAGGGCATCAACTGCAGCCCACAGTCCATCAGGTCAAAATGCTTCTTAATTTCTCCTAAGACCTTCTCTTGGCCCCACAGATTATTTACCAGGGCGTTGTTTAATTTCTAATGCATGGCCATTTTCCAAGCCATCCAGGTTTGGTTGGTTTTCTGGTGCAGGGGATGGAACCCAGGCCCTGTGCATACTATGCAAGTGCTCTACCACCTAGCTGCACGGTACCCTCCAAGCCACCCAAATTGAAGAGGCAATTTTTGCCTGCTAGCATGGAAACGGGAACAGTGGGTGGTTTCCTTGGACCTGTGACATCACAGCCATTGTCCTCTGTGTTCTCTTATGCTGTCACTTGTGGCCTTGCGTCCAGGTCATGGTGTGTCTCAGGCCCGAGCCTTGCTATGCAGGGCTGCCACATGGTTTCTTAGGCTCTGCAGTGGAGAGTTGGGGTTGTGGGGCCCTAGGCCCATCCTGAATGCCACCAGAACAGCCAATCAGCAGAAGAGCAGTGTGAGAAAACTGACAAAGCAGACACTCACCTGTCCCCAGACCAGCTCTCCAACACCAACAAACAGGCACCAGAGCCACTGTTCCGTGGACAGCGGGGAGCAGCTGAAGGGCTTCCCGCCGAACTGGACAATGACGATCTGCAGGAGGCGAATGGAGGGGCGCAGCTGCGGGTGGCCCTTTGTCTGAACCCGCCCTCTACCCACCTGCCTTCCAGACTGCCTGGTCTTTTGGGAGCCAGGCCCTCCTGGTCAGAGTCAGAGTGTTGCGGGCTCCCCTAGGCGGACAAGGGCTTGGCTTTCCTTTCTCCAAGCTGCTTCCCTTCCTTCCTCCCTCAGCAAGTGCTAAGAGACAGCTCCACAGACTGGCTGACCTCAGGGCCAAGGGTGCCATGATGGATCAGCATGCAGCCTCACGTGCTGGCCTCCACCTCCGCTCTAGGTGCCAGGCACCACTGCCTCTCGTCTCTAGAGTGACTCAGCCTTACCGAGCACATTTCCAGCTTCTGCAAACCTGATGCTCTAATACCCACCCTGCGTCACGTGCCAGCCCCTTTATTTTGGATGACCTCATAACATGAGGGCCACTTTGCCTCAGGCTCCTGCCTCCCTCCTGCTCTCCACTTTGGGGACAGAGAGAGTCCTACTCCCAGGGGCAAGCTTGTCAAAGGAAAAACCAACCAACCCACAGTGAACGCTCCAACCCTTTCCCGGACCAGGTGCCAGACAAGCAGGGCCACCGCATGCCCCAGAGTGGACCGAGACAACCCTCATTAGTTGGCCCTAAGCCTGCAGACCCTACAGCAGGACAGACCTCTGCTGATCTATGGACTTTACTACACATCACATTTTGTTTGAAGCCTCCTGGGGAGCTGAGCTGACTTTCCTGTCCACAGCACTATGGCAGGTAGAGGTCACCTTGTCAGCCTTGGGCATAGCAGGCATCTTGAAAGGAACCTTCTAGAGTTATATCAGCCTTACACCAAGGAATTCTATACTAGGGATGAGAACGGCAGACCCAGGAAGAGCTGCTATGTGAGTGGACTCGGTTGTAATGAAGGCCCACTATGGCCCCCTGGAAGGCAGCAGGCTGGGCTGGGCCGAGCCCAGCAATGTTTGCAAGCTGAGAGTGCAGCAAAGGTGCCATCTCAAGGCCAACCACAAGAGGCAGGACTAGTTTTGCGAGGGGACACGAGGAGGCCAGGACTGGGGATCCCAACGTCCCCACCCCGTGCACATAGCAGAGGCCAAGCGGGCACTGCCCCTCCTACCTGAATGGCAAAGGTGCCCAGTACGATGGCGCAGAAGATGGGGTTGCTGAAGACACCGTCGAAGACGTTGCGCTCGCCGTGGATCTTGCGGGCATTGATCTCGTTGAAGAGCTGCATCAGGACAAAGGTGTTGAAGATGATGGTGTAGTGCTCTGAGGGCGGTGAGTGCAGGGGCGCGTTCCTCCCGCTGTCGATGTCGAAGAAGAGCTCCCCTGCAGGGAGGAGAGAGGCAGGCTGAGGGGGCGGGGCTCCCCACAGAGGCCCATGGGACAACCCAGGGGCGCCCAGTAAGAGCCAAGGGGGGGGAACATGCCTTTTCCTTCTCTGTTCAACCTTCTGTCACCATTTGGTCAATAACTACTCTGTCCCACCCTGTGCTGGGCTAGGGGTACAGATAATGTGTGTCAGACAAGGCCCAAGGATGAGGGGACACCAACAGTGTCCTGAAGTCCATGCCCATGCCCACTGAAGTGCACATGCCCCGGGGCCAACGTACCCATGAAGAGCAGGGTGAAGATGATGGTGAGTTGGTAGACGGCATGGCCCAGGATGTTCTTCATCATGGTCCGGGATATGAGGGGCTTGTCCCGGCCATATGGCTTCCGCAGCAGCAGTGACTCAGTGGGGGGCTCAGTTGCCAGGGCCAGAGAGGCAAATGTGTCCATGATCAAGTTCACCCACAACATCTGCACAGCTTTGAGAGGAGAGTCCTGTGGAGAGGGGACAGTCACCTTTCCATGGGCTGGCCACCTGGGCCCACATGGGGAAGGCCTGGGACAGGAAGACCTGTGTAGCTCCTGGGAAAAACAGGGCTTGGGGTCAGTGTCCCTGGAATTTCATTCCCATAAACACATAACATCTCCATCACCGGGTTTCCTTTAGGTTAGCCGGGGCTATCCACTGGGCTTTGGGATTCCTACCCATCTCCTGTCTCCTCCTGCCTGGTGGCAGAGATCTTGAAGGTGTGGTCTAAATCCTTAACAGGAGGCCCAAAGCCCCAACTAATTTCCCCAGGTTGGGAAATGCTCAAGGACAGAGGGCTGTCTCTGGGGACTACAGAGTGATGGCCACTGCCACTATCCTGGTCTCCCACCTCACAGGGCACGAAGAGGTCCACACTCTGAACCTGACCTGCCTTTTTTCTCTCTCCTCCGAGTTATTCTTTAAAACTCAGCCTCAGCTTGGTGTGGTGGCGCATGCCTGTCATCCCAGCAACCCGGGAGGTGGAGGCAGCAGGATCCTAAGTTTGAGACCAGAGGCAGCCTGTGTAATTTAGCAAGACACCATGTCTCAAAATAAAAAGTGAAAATGGGCTTGGAGTACAGCCAGTTTTAGAGCACTTGGAAAGCGTCGCAAGGCCCTGGGTTCAACCTCTCAGTCCTGAAAAAACAAAACAAAACAAAACAAAAACAAAAACAAAACAAAACAAAAAAAACCAGGAAACCCTCAGCCTCTCAGAAGCCTGGTGCATAAGGCCACATATCATGAATGAAATCATACGAACTGACAGGTCCCCAAAGACAGAGCAGATTGGTGGTTGCTAGGGCTGGAGAACGGGGCATGGGTCATGATTGCTAATGGGTATAGGGATTCCTTTTAGCACAGTGAGAATGTTCTGGTAATAGACCGCTGGAATAGTTGGACAGCACTGTGAAAACACTAAAACCTATGGAATTGTTAAAATGGTTATGGTGAAGTTTACGTCATATGAATTTGATCTCAATAAAAAAAAGCTTTTGAAAAGCCCTACTTCATCAGCACATAAATAAACTCTATGTTGATATACCTGCAGTCGTACCACTGTGGTGCCTGATCCTGTCAGATCTTGGAGGCTAAACAGGATCGGGACTGGTTAGTATTTGGATGGGAGACCACCTGGGAACACCAGGTGCTATAGGCTTGGGAGAAGGACGCAGCAACCCACTCCCAAAAATCAATCCACCATTGAAAACCCTATGAACAGCAGAGAAGCACTGACAATAGTGTTTCGCCTGTTGTATGTAGGGTTGCTATGAGTCAGACACTGACTCAATGGCACCTAACAACAATAACAACAACAACAACAACAGCAACAACATATGTTGACAACAGAGTTGACTGTCTCTAAGAGGGGCAAATAAATTCTGGACTTTTACCAATGGGGAGAATGGGACAGTTGAGAAAGGGGAGGAGGCTCCCCCAGTGGGAACGCTAGACTTGCCATGTGACCCAGCCACTCCACGCCTAGGTCTGGCCTCAGGAGAATGGAAGACACATCCCCACAGCAACTCAGCCTGAGGACTCCAGCCACACTAGTCACAACCGTCAAGGCGTGGAAATGACCCACAGGTCCGTCAGCGGACAAGTGCTGAACATGATGTGGCCTCTCCATCCAGTTCCCTACTGCACAGCCACAAAAGGCAAGGAGTCTTGACCCAAGCTGTGACACGGCTGAATCTGGAAACACTGCTAAGTGAGACGCCGGACATAAGAGGTCAAGTAGTATTTGATCCCGTTGGTATGAAATATCCACAAGGAGGCAAATTCATAGAGACAGAAAGCAGATTGGTGGTTGCCAGGGGCTGAGGGAGGGTGGCAGGGGGTGACTGCTGATGGGCATGGAGTTTCCTTTAGGCCTGATGAGTGTGTTCTGGAACTAGATAGAGGTAATGGTTGTACTACACTGTGAACATACTAAAAAACCTACTGAATCATGCATCCTAAAATGGTGAAGTTTTTGGTACATGAATTTGATCTCAATAAAAAGAATATGCAGCAAAGAAGAAGACCTGCTCTCAACTCGGCCCTCAGGCCTGAGCTCTTCGGCCTGAGCCCCTGCTCTCAGAAACCAGCCGCCTCATGTAGGCTCCCTGGGTGGTAGGAGAGGGAGCTTCTGGCACCTACCTGAGTAATGCAGGCGCCTGTGAAGGCCACAATCACGGCCACCACATTGACCGTCAGCTGGAACTGCAGAAACTTAGAGATGCTGTCATAGACATTGCGACCCCACATGACCGCCTTGACGATGCTGGTGAAGTTGTCATCAGTCAGGATGATGTCGGAGGCCTCCTTGGCTACATCAGTCCCTGCGATGCCCTGGAGGGTGGCACCCGAACACGGAGTGTCCATGGGGGCCCTTTCTCAGCCCCCCTGACCACTCAGCTCACTGGGGCTGGTCTCTGCCTTTCCCTCCCAAATAAGTCCCCTCAGCTGTGAAGAGCGAGTTAGTGAGTGTCGCAGTGAGGGGCTGACAACATGGCTTCCACACAGCTGTTCTTAGCCCTCTGGAGAAGTGGGTTAGCTAAGGAGGCCATGAGAGGCCGGCACGGCACACCCCTGGCAGGCGAGGACCCCAGCCTCCAGCCACACAGCGGATCTTCGCTGCTCCAAGGCATGAACACGGGCGCAGCTACAGCCTCCCCCAGCCTGGCAAGCTCAGCTTGGTCTCCCCTCCAGCTCATGGGGTGTGGGAAGGACTCCACTAATCACCTTCAGGGCCAGGAGTCTACTTTGAGTGGACTGAGAATGCATGATGGTAGGCTGGTGCCATCACCGACAACCTTCTGCTCCCCTTCCCACTAGTGCAGCTGGACCCCACTGTCACCTCAGGTGTCATCACATCAATGTCTCCAAACAAATCCCACGTGTCCCTTAATAGGCAGAGCCCACAGGGGCCCAGGTGGTCAGGATGTAAGAGAAAGAACCTTCTAGCACTCTGTAGCCTGCCCTAACACTGGTTCTCACTGTCTGGCACAAAGCTAATGTCCATGAAACACAAGATCCTGTCTGGCGTGGTGAGCTGGCTTGGCACTGGGTGGCTTACCATGGCAAAGCCCACGTCTGCCTTCTTGAGGGCTGGGCCATCATTGGTGCCATCCCCAGTCACGGCCACCACCTGTCGCTGCTCACCAGTGGTACTGTCAATAATCCCTGCAATGCAGAACGGGGCAGTGCAGGACTGGTGCTCCCTGTGGAGCTGGGTCAAGGGAGCTGTGGGGGTAGGGTATCTCTGTGCTCCCTGCCATCTGCAGGATCAAGTCCCCAGGCCTTAATGGGACAGCTGTCTCCTTCCTCCACCTGGGCCCTTCACCACTACTATGGAATAGTGTGGTTTGGTAGAAGGGAGGGGTCTGACATTCTGTGACCTGTCCTGAGGCAGGAGTTCTCATCTGTCCCATTGAGTGACCAGTCTCAGGGACCCTTCTTGCTTGGGAATTTTTTATTCACCAATGCATAGAAGCAATGGACATAGAGCCAAGAACCTTGCTCCCAAGGCAGGCCTTGGAGCGCCATCTGGGAGCAGATGGCACAGCATGCAGGGGCGCTGGTGCCAGCCACCCAAGGAAGTTACCTTTGACCAGAGTGTGCTTGTCAGTGGGAGACGACCGGGCGAGTACCCTCAGCTTGGGCCACACCTTGTCCAGCCGCTCCTGTTCTATCTGGGGGAAGCACAGGGACGCTGCCGAGTGAAGGCCAGCGGACTGGGGGTAAGGGGATAGAGGGAGCCCCAGAACCAGGGCTGAGGTGGCTGGGAGCTACCTCGCCTTTCTCGTTGCGGATCCTCCGGTTGAACTCCTTCCCCTCCAAGCACAGGAAGTCCTCCCCTGGCTGGATAATGCCACACTTGGCCGCGATGGCCCGGGCCGTGTTGATGTTGTCCCCGGTCACCATTCGGACAGTGATGCCAGCTCGTTGGCATTTGCGAATTGCTTCAGGGACCTGGAAGAGACAAGAGAAGTGGGTGGGGCCAGCGAGCCAAGGCATAGTTTGTGTCTGGGCTGTCCCCGTCCCATTGCCCAGATCTGCAGGCCCCTGAGACCCAGCAGAGCCGGCAGCAAAGGCCAGCCTGGGGTCCCAGCACAGGAGCACTGCAGAGGGCAGGCTAAGAGCTGGGGCAGTGAGTGGCCTGCTGTGGGGAGATGTCCTCCTTAGTGCCACAAGCCACCTCCCCAAGGGCCTCCATCACTGCACCTTGCCTCTGGATCTGGCAGCAAGAGCAGGGCCCAGAGAAGCCACTGGAGAGGTTGCCTGGCTGGCTACAGGAGTCACCCAGCTCTGTGGACCTCGTTGTCCAACTGGGAAATGGAGCCCTAGGGATGTTGAGAGGCCCAGGTCACCAAGTGGCTGCATCTAAAAGTGAATGAGCAAGGGGGTCCTGACCCTGGCTACCCTGTTGGCTCTCTGATGACCAGTGGGACCCACTACAGGCCGATCCCTGTGGACCTGACTTGGGTAGGCACCCAACTGTCAGCCGGCTTATGGCCGAGCTCTGGGCTCCTCTCACTTGTGTGGTTTGTTTTTGTATTTACAGTATACAACCTAAGGCATTTTCTCTGGAAAGAATCTTTGTAGAGCTGTAGGTTTTAGGTGATCGACTTGCTAAGGGAGGTGGAAGATCGTTTGGTTCTGGAGCGGGCACTTCCCTTCCAAATACCATATCAGGTCCTGGCACAAGGAAAGGAGAAAGATCCCTGGTTGCGAGTGTGAAACAGGCCACTCGGGTGGAGCAGGAAGCCAGGAGACCAGCCTTGTGAGGACAGAAGGGACAGTTCCCAAAGAAATGAAGTGTGTGGCTCTTCAGGACCTCGGACCAAAGGAAGGAAGACCACAGACGAGATGGGAGTGGGCAGGAGCACGGAAGAGTGTGGGTGACAGCAGAGGGCAGCAGCTCAAAGCTTGAGGAACTGGCTAAGGATGGCAGGCCTGGGCCTGATAATTTTGCAGTGGGCTCCCTGTGAGCACTGGGGGCTGACCACGGATGCCCTGGGGACAATCACTGAGCCTGAGGAGAGAGCGCAAGAATAGGCAGGTGTTCCGGTTTGGCCCGGTCCCCTTGCCTAGGGAGCCTGGAACGGGTGGGGAGGACACACTGATCAGGAGCCAGGCTGGAGGGGAGCAGGGAGGCTTGGGAGTAGCCAAAGAGAAAGTGGGGGCTAATAGAGGGGCCCCCTTCAAGCTAGGACAGTGACCTGATAATGGCCAAGTGGCAGGAAGGACAAACTCTGGGAAGGGTACAGCCACAGGGCAAGAGCCTACACATCCTTGCCCCTTGATAGGTCTCCTTGCTCCCAACCCCAGGGCCACTTTCTGCTCTTTGAGGAACTCGGGGTGCTGGATAAGACCACGAGCTATGAGGACATAATGCCCCTCCAAGCAACAGAGTGAGGCAGCTTGGCAGCTCCCTTCCCGAAGCCTCTGGAAACTACCCTCTCTGGGGCCACCTCCTCAGTCCAGGAGCAGCACCATCCAGTGTCCAGCCAGGTGGCAGGTAGGCTCCCCTCTAGAGGGTGACCCCAGTGCTCACAGGGAGCCCACTGCAAAATTATCAGGCCCAGGCCTGCCATCCTTAGCCAGTTCCTCAAGCTTTGAGCTGCTGCCCTCTGCTGTCACCTACACTCTTCCGTGCTCCTGCCCACTCCCATCTCGTCTGTGGTCTTCCTTCCTTTGGTCCGAGGTCCTGAAGAGCCACACACTTCATTTCTTTGGGAACTGTATTTACAGTATACAGCCTAAGGCATTTTCTCTGGAAAGAATCTTTGTAGAGCTGTAGGTTTTAGGTGATCGACTTGCTAAGGGAGGTGGAAGATCAATGTCCCCTCTAGAGGGACATTGGCCCTCTTCATCTGCTTTCTCCAGCATTAGTATCACCCCACTCCAGACTTCATGCAGACACAGCCACCCAGTTCTGCCCCTGAGCACTCAGCAGGTTTAACCAAGGCCCAGGTGCCCTCCTGTCTGCTGGTGGCTTGAGGCCTTCACGGGGTTCTCTGCGCTCCCTCTTCAACTACCACCCAACTAGCCGGTCTCTCTGGGCGGGCCGGGGGGGGGGAGCGTTTCACGGCCTCTCCGCCTGGCTTCACTGGGATCTGCCCCCTGGGTTCTCCCTCAGCCACTCTCAAGGCAGAAAGGAAGTGTTCCCAGCCCCTGGGCCCCTCTGCTGTCACCCAGCCTGGGATGTCCTCTCCCTGCTCTGAGCTTCTGAGCACCTTGCCACCTCCTGAGTCTGGATCTTTGCTACCTCCTTCTCATGACTTGCCTGGGTTTGACACTTTCCGAGAGGAAAACTCACTGAAAGTACCATGGCGCCGCTGGCCTCGAGGCTCACCCCATCCCTAGCCTTCCCTAGGCCTGTGCCTGCTTCACCCACGTGGCCCATGAGATTTCCTTCCCTGTTTGGCCTCCGTTTCAGCTGTCTACTGCCCTGGTCACATCACCCAGGCCAAGAGGTTTCCGGAATTTCAATTCAGCCTGAACCTTTGCTCTGAACTCTGCACCCCCATAGCCAATGCCCTCTTGACATCTTCACAAGGATGCCCTGAGCCTCATTCAGACCCAACCAAGCCTGTGACTGAGAACCACCCACCCTGTCCCCCAGACCTATGTCCCCTCAGGCTTCCAGGCTCCATCGCTCTCCTCACCCACTTCAGCCCACTGGTCCTGCAGGCGCTGAGGACCTCATTGACACCCTCCCTCACCTTAGCCTTGCCCAGGGGCCAAGCAGGAGGGGCCCTCCAGAGGGCACCACAGAACCTCCATGTAGGTCAGGGGCAAGAGGGCCTGGCAAGGGGGCCAAGTGTACTGAGGAAGGTCTGTTCTGAGGGACAGTGGCCAGCTCATTCAGCCCTCCCAGACTCAAGGGGCTGGTCAGTTTGCCCTGCCTGTAATGCTGGTGGCTGTGGTGGCAAGGAGAAAGTGGCTCTCTCAAAGCATGTCGATGTCCAAAGCTTGTGCTGTGGACGCCAGGTGTGGGAGAAGCCCACCATGCCACCCACTGGACAACCCTGAGCCCCGGGCACAGGTACCAGGGCAGCTCCTGGAAAAGGGGTGGCTACCTCAGGCCGCACAGGGTCCTCGATGCCCACAACAGCTATGCAGGTGAGGTCACCCACCACCTCATTCTCATCATCCCAGTCGGGCTCCTGACTGGCGGAGAAGTCTCGGTAGGCGATACAGATGGTGCGGAGGCCATCGCAAGCCATTGGCTCAATAATCTTCTTCACCATGTCATCTCGGTCCCGAGGACGAAATCCTCGGAGCTCACCGTTGCTGTTTAGGATGTTGGTGCACCTGGGGTGGGGGTGGGGTTATGGGGTGAGGTGGGGACAGGGATAGAACAAGAGGAAACAGTGCTGGTCACACTGATTAAGGGTGGGACTTTAGCCAGTGATGGGCGTCTTTATAAAGAGAGCAGAGGACACAGAGACACACAGGTGAGAAAGGACCTTGTGATGGCAGCGACAGAAATTGGAATGGTGTGGCTGCGAGCCAAGGAGCACCAAAGACTGTCTGGGACAGGCAAACAAGGGTCCTCCCCCATGGCTTTCAGAGGAGACACAGGCCTGCCCACACCTTGACTTTGGACTTCCAAAACCCTGAGATGATAAATTTTTGTTGCTTTAAGCCATTGGATTTGGGGTGATTTGTTATAGCAGCCCCTGGACACTCATCCAAAGGGGGAGAAGAAAGGCAGGTGGGAGGGAGCCCGAGGCTCATGGCAGTTCTCTATGGGCTCCACGGGGCAACGGTGTGCCGCATAGGCAAAACCAAACGCCATGGATAGTCGGCTATAACCATGGGTGGGGACAAGACAAGGCCACAGCAGCCTTGGCCCATGCTCTCATGATGCCAGGAGCTGCTAAGAAGGAACAGGACGGAGAATTCAGTCAGAGAGATAGGTGTGGGGGCCTCAGATGGCAGGTGCCACCCAGAGACTGGTGAAGCAGGAAGTGGCTGTCAAGGCTGAGGGTAGGACAGAGGGACAGTAAGGAAGGTTGACGTGTGCTGACGTCTTTCTGTGGATGGTCAGTCACTCTTGTGACTCTCACAGAACTCCTAGGAGATCAATATTTCAGCCATTTCTGCCTTATAAGGGGAAATGGGGGGCAGTGAGAAATTTGCTTATGTTCACACAACCTGCAAAGAGCAGAGGCAGGGTTGGAGTTCAGCCCCAGCTGCAGACCTTGGCTTTTAGCCACAGTGCCCAGCAAAGGAGAAGCACAGAAAGAGGGCTGGGGCTGCTTCAAGGAGGAGGTGGCTTTTGCCATTGGTTGCAGAGGCTGTGTCTGAGCTGTCTGGGGTAGGGGGCAGAACATTCCAGAGGGCAGCCAAATTGGTATGAACTTGGTGATCAGGTCTGCTGGCAGCAGGGAGCAGGCTGAGCCTGGGGGCAGAGGGAAGCCTGGGCATCCTGTTGAGGACTCTGTTCCCAAGGCCCACAGTGGAGGTATTGGAGGAGCCAGGTGGGGAGGGGCAGAGGGAATGGAGAAAAGAGAGAGGCAAAGGCCAAGGGGAAGTGTGCAGGCTAAGAAAATGCAGGGAGAGCGAGGGTGCTCAGAGGCAAGGCTGCATGCTCCTCCCTTCAGTTTTTTAAGAGCTTTATTGAGATACAATTCATATACCATACAATGCAACCATTTGAAGTATACAATTCAATGGTTTTTCTATATTCCCAGATAGCTACAACCATCACCACAGTCAACTTAAGAACATTTTCATCACCTCTAAAGGAAGCCCCAGGCTGAGCACGGTGACACTGGTCTGTAATCTCAGCACTGGGGAGACTGAATTAAGAGGATCGTGCATTTGAGGCCAGCCTCAAACAAACAAACAAACAGACAAAGTAAACAAGCCAAGCTAAAACAAACTCCACATAAACAACTGCAAAAAATAGATAAATTGGACTTCATCATCTTAAAATATTTGTGCATGTAAGAATACTATCCAGAGGGTGAAAAGACAACCTACAGAGTGGGAGGAAATAATATACTTGACAAGGGTCTAGCATGCAGAATATATAGAGAACTCTTAAAACTCAACAATAATTAAAAAAACAAACAATGCAATTCTCTGGCCTGCTCTTTCAAACTTTTCCACACTCTGCCTACACATCAATTCCAAGGATTCTTTCACATCATCGGGTCCAGTCACAGCAATTACCTCATTTCTCAGTACCAAATTTCTAGGCATTCCTCAGTCCAGTCAAGTTGACAACCAAAATTAACCATCATGTATACCAAGAAGAGAAATTGTTGGGTCATGTGGTAACTCTATGTTTAACTTCCTGGGGAACCATAAAATTTTTTCCAGAATGAGTGCACCATTTTATGGTCCCAACAGCAATGTACAAGGATTCTAACTTCTCTTTATTCTCACCGGTATTTCTGGTCCTCAAGGAAATGTAAATTAAAATCACCATAAGATACCACTTTATACTCACTAGGATCACAGTAGTTAGTAGTAGTAGTAGTAGTAGTAGTAGTAGTAGTAGTAGTAGTAGTAGTAGTAAAAATAATAACAATAATAATAATAGAAAAAGATCAGATTGTTGTAAGTAGAACTTAACAGGTAATTCTGCTAGGGGCTCAGAAGACCAGAACACTGATAAGAATGTAGACAGTGAAGACTGTGCTCATGAGGGTTCAGATGGGAATGAGGACTCTACTGGGGACTGGACTAGAGGCCATTCATGTTCTATTCTGGCAAAGAACTTGTCTACATTTTGCCCATGTCCTGAGACTTTGTGGGAAGCCAAATTTAAAGGTGATAGACTAGTTTATCTGATGGAGGTAATTTCTTTTCTTTCCTTTTCTTTTTCTTTCTTTCTTTCTTTCTTTCTTCCTTTCTTTTTTTTTCAGTATTGGGGGTTGAACCCAGGGCCTGCGCTTGCATGCTCTGCAAGTGCTGGACCACTGAGCTGCACCCCCAGCCCATTTTTTTACTTTTTGAGACAGGGTCTCGCTAAGTTATGCAGACTGCCTCTGTTCTCGAACTTGCGATCCTCCTGCCTGATGGAGGTAATTTCAAGATAGCACAGCATTCAGGCTACAGCATGGGCATTACTGACTGCTTTTAGCCAAATTTACAGTGACAATCTGGAACAAGGAGGAACACAGTGGAAATATTTGGGAAACTTGCAGTTTGGCCAGAAAAGAAGTGCTCTAAAGTTTTGGCCAATGAGGGTTCAGTTGCAGTTGCTAATGCCACTAAAAATACGTCAAGTACTTTACATCAGAACAATAAGAAAGAAGCCTGGAGGGAATCTCATAAATTAGTAAGGCCACAGCCATTACAAGCTCACCAATATAGAAATACCAGTTTGTTTCAAACACTGTCCAGGGTAGAGTCTTTTGAGAAGAGAGCCCTGCTTGCCCAAAATCACCTAGCAAATTGTTTCTCTGGGGTTCCCCACCTCTGTGTTCCACCAACAAGGCCCTCAGAAGCCACTTGGGCAAGGTTTAAGCTGGCCAGGTAAACAGGCCAAGCTTGAGTTGGTGCCAGACCTTGGTGTTGTACATGTGGCGCTGTTTTTGTAGGCATGAAGGATACAAGAGTTTCAAGGTCATGCAGTCTTCCTCCCAGATTTGGAGGAAAAGCCTTGGGAAGCCAAGCAATGCATGGCAGAGCCAGGATCCCTGCAGGCAGCCCCTGAGAGGGTGATGGGTGGAACTGTGAGAGTGAAGCCAAAGATGCAGTAGAGATCCCAGGAAGTTAGAGATGGCAGGAGTGTGGAATGCCTGCTGAAGGAAGCCACAGGCAGTGAGCAGAGCAAGCCCAAGAGAAGGGCAAGGCTGGATGGGGCTGCCCAAGTCCTTCAAAACTCACATCACATCACCATGTGCCTCTGATGCCACCAGGCATGGAGCTCTAGGATTTAATGTTTGCCCTGCTGACGTTCTCTGTCTGTCTGTCTGTCTGTCTGTCTGTCTGTCTCATCCTTCCTTTCTATGTCCCCATTTCTCCCTTTTGGAATGGGAATGTTTACTCTGTGTCATTGTATATTGGAAGTATACAACTTGCTTTTTCAACTTTACAGGGACTCAGAGCTAAGAGTTTGCCTTGAGTCTCAGAGGAGACTTTGGATTTGGATTTTGAACAATGCTGGACCAGTTATGATTTGGGGATTCTTGTAGATGGACTTAGCCTGTAGCTGTACTACTGAGGCATCTGATCCACCAGATCTCGGAAGCTAAGCAGGGTTGGGCTTGGTTAGTACTTGGATGGGAGGCCACCTGGGAACACCAGGTGCTGTAGGCTTGGGACGAGGACCCTGCAACTCACTCACAAAAAACAATCCACCATTGAAAACCCTATGAACAGCAGAGAAGCACTAATAGTACTGTTTGGCCTATTGTACGTAGGGTCACTGTGAATCGGACGCCGACTCGACAGCACTTAACAACAACAACAAGCAGATGGACAGAATAGATTTTACATGTGAGATGGGCATGGGCCTTTGGGGCTGTGGGAAGAATGCTATAGTTTGTAGCTGGACTCCCTCCCAAAGGCTTGATCTTTGGCCTGGCGTTATTGGGAAGTGATGGAAAGTTGAAGAGGTGTGGCCTCATGCAGAGGTTTCAGGACTGGGATTGTAGGACTGAGGTTTCTTCCTCTTTCTCCTCCTGAACTGAGCAGCCTTTTGCTTCACTGCACATGCCCTTCTGCCATGCTGTAGCACTTTGCCACAGGCCCAAAGGCAGCGGGGGCAACTGGCCATGGAGTGAAGCCTCCAAGGCTCTAAGCCACAATGGACGTTTCTCTTTACAGTTGACCTATCTCAGGTATATATTTTTTCTTTTTGAGCTAGGATCTTGTTATTTTTCTTAGGCTGGCCTCAGACTCCTGGGCTGAAAAGATCCTTCAGTCACAGCCTCCCAAGTATCTGGGACTACAGGCATGCCCCACTGTGCCCAGCTCAGGTATTGGTCATAGTAACAGAAAGCTGACAAACACAATATGTATCCAAAAGAGTTGCAAATATGTACCCAAGCACATTGAAACTGTATTCAAACAGTGAATGTTCAGAGCAGTTATTCACAGTAGCAGAAATGTGGAAACAACGCTAGCATCTGCTCAAATGGGCAGACAAAATGTAGTCTTGACCATACAATGGGACATCCTTCAACCACCAAAGAATAAAGTTCTGATAGACGGATGAACCTTGAGGATGTTATGATCAATGAGGAAGCCAGACACGAAAGGCCACAAAGCACCTAATTCTGAGCAGAGCATGGTGGCACACGCCTGCAGTCCCAGAGACTTGGGAGGCAGAGGCAGGAGGATTGCAAGTTCGAGACCAGAGGCAGTCTATGTAATTTAGTGAGACTGTCTCAAAAAGTAAAAAAAAACAGGCTAGGGGGTGCAGCTCAGTGGTCCAGCATTTGCAAAGCATGCAAGCGCAAGGCCCTGGGTTCAACCTCAAGTACCGAAAAAAAAAAAAAAGTGCCTAATCCCACTTCCATGAAAAGTGCAGGATAGGCAAATCCATAGGGAAGACCCACATTACCAGGGCTAACGGGAGTAGGGAGTATCTCCTTATGGGCCTGGGGTTTCATTTTGGGGCAATGGAAATGTTTTGGGATTCCATAGTGCTGACAGGTGCATGACATTGTGAATATAGTTAATGCCACTGAGTTGGACACTTTAAAGTGGTTAAAATGGTCAACTTTATGTTAGGTCTATTTTACCATCAAAACTAACTGAAACATTTTGTACATACCCTTTAGCTAGCCCCCAGCCGCCCGGCCCCTGGCTCCTTCCTGTCACCCACTCACTTTTTGAGCAGGATCTCTGAGGCCCCCTTGCTGAAGAGGCGGAAGCCACCGTCAGGCATGCGGATGACCGTGCTCATGGACTTGCGGACAGAGTTGAAGGTGTACACTTTGTAAAGCTTATCTTCTGGAATCTGTTCCCGCACGGGCTGGAAGTCCCGCTTCAGGTCCAGGACGAAGCCGAGCAGAGCGCACTCCGTCTTATTGCCCACTTGGCGTGGGAGAGCGCCATCCTTCTCTGGAGGCTGCAGGGCGAGGAGAGCCAGCATGGCCCTGGGGCAGAGAGGCCCTCCGGACTGTCCCCAGGGCCATGCCTCCTGCCCAGCCATGGCCACCAGGTGGTGGCAGGGAGCAGGGGAAGCTCCCCGTGCAGATGAGACAGGCCATGCCCCAGGTGCAGGCAAGTTTCCCATCCTTCAGCCTGATGTCTAGAATATGCAGGCCCCACCCAGCAGCCAGAGCACCCATCATGCCGGAGTGGGGAGGAGGGTGAGCAGCACCCCAGAGACTCTGCTCAAAAGCTCTTCTTTTTAAATGTATTGTGTTTTATTATGATTATTCCGTGGTGCTGGGGATTGGACCAGGGCCTTGTGCATGCTAGGCAAACACTCTACCACTGCTGCTGAGCCACCAGCCCAGACCTTCAGCAGTTCTCAAGAGGGCCCAGCCAGTGCCTCAGGACAGCCCATGCCATGCCCCAGCCCGGCCCCTCCCTGTGCCACAGCGGCTCACTAGGATTTTGGTGGTGTAGGCACTGTTGATGGAGATGGCATGGACCAGGAGGTCAAGGATCTTGGGGGTCAGGGCGCTAGGAGCTGGAATCTCCCTGTAGTGGGTGTCTCCTAGGTAGGACTGGACCACGGTCATCCGGTTGGTGGTGAGTGTGCCCGTCTTGTCTGAGCAGATGGCTGTGGCGTTGCCCATGGTCTCGCAGGCATCCAGGTGGCGCACCAGGTTGTTGTCCTTCATCATTTTCTGCAAAGGGAATAGAGGGTATTTGCTCAGCAGGGTAGGGGAGCGAGAGAGGGACAGTGCAAACATGGTGTAAGCGTGGCACTAACAGCCTATCAGATGGGGGGACCCTCCCCAAAAGGGGAGCTGCCTCCAAGGAGCCACTTTCCTTTGAGCTCACTTGTGGATCCCCAGCACCCTGGCTTGCCCGTGCTCCTTTCACTGCAACCCCTGCCTCTCTACCCCCACCTCCGCAAGCATCACTAACACCCCTACATCCCACCCCTCTGGCTGTCCCCAGCCTGTGTTCCACAGACCCCAAGCCCTGGATCTCCCTCACCTCCCACTTGCTTTCAGGCTCGTCTCATTGTCCCCAGGCAGCTGGGTGGGGAATGATGCCTGAGTATAGCAATGGACCCTCTGGGTCCCTGCCTGGCGCCCCCCTTCTCCTGAAGGCATCCCCAACCTTCCCCAGTCCTCACTGCATCCAAGGTGATTAATGACATCCCATTCGTGTGGGTCTGTGTGGCAGAATTGATTAGGTATTATTTATTTATTAGGTATAATTTATTAGGTATTATTAGGTATTATTGATTTATTAGGTATAATTTATTATTGATTTATCAGGTATAATTGATTAGGTATTATGATTACCTTGACAGAGTAAGCCAAGGAGATGGTGACGGCAAGAGGCAAGCCCTCGGGGACAGCCACAACCAGCACAGTGACACCGATGATGAAGAACTTCACGAAGTACTGCACATAGACCGGCGTGCACTCTGCCAGCCATACTCGACCATCCACAACAAAGGTCTCGATCACAAAGTAGAGGACCAGGATGATGACGGTGATGGCAGACATCACCAGCCCTGCCCAGCCATGACAGAGGCCACGGGGCAAGGCAGGAGAGAGGGAGAGGGAAGAAGAGGTAAGCGGCACTGCAGCTGTGGCCAGCTCAAAGCAGGCCAGGGCCTGCTCCCAGGGTTAATGGATTTTGTTCATGTTTGGGGCATGGCTCCATGGTGAGGGAGCTCCAAGGCGAGGGAGCCCCACCCTGGCCTTTGCTTGATTCTCCCAGGAGAGCGTGGGGGTAGGGAGCAGGTAGCCTAGGCCCAATGGTGTGAGTGGCATGGCTGCGAGGGACCAGCACCTTGAGCCTGCCCTCCGAAGTTGGGGTTCTGGCCTGAGCACCTTCAGTGATGCTGGCTGCCTTTGGACCATGCCACTGGCAGAGCGTGGAGGCTTCTGGGTGATATGAGTTGTCTGACGTGGGCCTTAGTGGAGGCCTTGGAATTGTGCTCACTGGGCAGGGCTGGCCCTGGCCGGCACCCCCCCATCTGCCACATCCCTTTCCCTGACCCTATGTGGCCTGGCTCCACCCACCGACTGGCCCTACCTGCTTTCCCAATCTGCACAGCCAGCTTCGTGAGTTTGCCCTGTAGGACTGACTTCTCCTTCTTGGGCACGCTGGCTTTCTTCTTCTCCCGGTCCTCCATCTCCCCGCCCTCTGCGCTCTTCAGGGGCTGCATCTCCATGGCAACTGCCCCATCCTGCTTCTTAGCTGCACACAGAGGAACCCCAGGCAAGGTAAGGGCACAACCCAGATGAGGGAAAGGCATGCCACACGACAGGAGAGGGAGCAGGATTCCACATGTTCTCTTATTTCCAAGCTTAGCATGGCCTTCCTTCTTTTGCCTCCTAAGCCCAGGCCTTCCTGAAGTAGGTGGGAAGCTCTAGCACTGTCCTCCGTGGGACAGACAGATGGTTCTCTTTCAGGAAGGGAGGACAGACACAAGCACAAGGAACTTGGGCACACAGACAAGGTGGCCGGTTCTGGAATGTCCCAAATCTCAATACCTGAGAGCAGAGTCCTGTGGTCCCAAATGTCCCAGAACCCAAAGCTGACTCATCTGCCCACCAATGTCCAAGCCATATCCCTGCTCCCCTCAGGGAGGCACAGGGGGCCTGGAGCAGCCTCCTGGCCCAGCCACCCTTGTTCCCTGCTCGGGCTGTCTCCTCCCATGGTTCTGCTCCCTGGGTTGCTTTGGGCAGCAACCTTTCTGTCCCTCCAGCCACTTCCCTGCCTCCCATTGGAGCACATGGCTCCCTTGACTCCCCTAGTTGCTCCTTTTCCTTGCTGCCCCAGGTGCGGTAGTGGCTCTGGGATCTCCACATGCACTGCCTCAAGGAATCACGTACACTCCACTGATTCCTCCATTCTGTCTGGAGGACACATGAGCTAGGCTAGCTTAGTTTTCTCCCTCATTACTCTTGGCCCCCATGCAGCGGGGCTCTTGGAATCATGGCCACCTCCTCTGCATCCCTTTCTTCCTACCTGGAAGCCTGAGGCCACTCACCAGAGCTCCTTCCCAGCAGCCTCAGGGACATTGCAGGCCCCACCCAGGTGGACTACTGTAGCCTTGTGCCCCCACCTGCTTTCATCCCACCAACCCAGGACTCCAGCCATCAGGCTGTACCTTGCCCCAAATGCCCTGCCAACCTGAGTCCCCAGGCCAGCACACACCACATTGTACTTGAAGACTATCTCTGCACCAGGGCCTTCATGAGGTCCAGGATCTTGCTTTAGCCACCTGTGCATCCCTAGCACCTACAGCCGATCGCTGATCTGACCTGACACTCCCTCTCGTTCTTGGACCACCGCCAGCCATCCAGCCACTTCTCCTTCCTGCATTTCACAGCCAGGTGTCAGCACTCACCAGCACTGGGGGCTGAGAGGAGCACCAGGCCTCTGCCCCTTCGATGATCACTCTGTTGCCCTGGCCAACGGGTTCAGATGGAAGGGAGTTGACCTGGGAAACTCACAAGGACCAGGACCTAGACAAGTCCTAGACAAGTCTGGACAAGTCATTCTGTTTCTGTGTCGGTTTCCTCATCTGGCCAAAGTGGGTCCAGGGTGCCCCTCACAGGTAATCTTTACTCACAGACAAGATCAAGCTATACCAATGGCCTGGGCATCCACTAGCTATCCTCTCGCTGGCTGATCTGAGTTTCCAGCAGTGTCTTTGCACAGAGGCCTGGTGCAGCCCTGGGCAAGCCCCTCCACCTGGAGCCCACTCACCTGTCTCTGGGTGCCGCTTCCGGCCGGACAGCAGGAGGCCCCTCCCTGCATGCCTGCCCTCCCAAGCCCTCACCCAGCTCCTGTGCTGCCCACATTACCTCTGGTCTGGCTACTGTCCATCGCCCCATCCTGTTGCTTGCCTATAATGGAAGAGGAATGACAGACACAGAGACTTGAGAACATCCACGTGGCCGTAACACACACATGCATGGGACAGCAGGCAGAGCTGGGGCACAAGACAGTGCCACCCGGGACCACAGGGGATAGGGGCACAGGAAGGACAGGCCTGATTGCTGGTGGCCCGACCCCACCTGTAGAGGCACCTCCTCCATGCCCTGTACTGTCCAGGCTCACACCATCACCATCGCCCACCATGTGGTCACTACATATACTCTGCATCCTGAGCAAAACCCCTGGCCAGAGCTTCCCACTGGGCCTTGATCCCAGCCCTACAGTGAACACCTAGACCCAGGCCTGGATGGGCCTTGGGGCATGTGGGGGCAGCAGGTTTCAAGAAGGACGGCTGCCTTAAGCAGGGCCCTCCCTCTGTTGAGATGCCTGCTCCCCCTAACCCTTGCTGGCTGGCACCCAGCTACAGTGGCCTAGATAGCAGCTACTGCCAGCAGGTAGCTCTGTGTGTGCACTAGAGCAGGAGTCCCCAAACCCCAGGCCACAGACTGGAAGTAGTCCCACAGTAGGAGGTGAGCAGGAGCAGTGGCGAGGGAGCGAAGCTTCATCTGTATTTATAGCGGACCCCATCACTTGCATGACCATCTGAGCTCTGCTTCCTGGCAGATCAGCTGCCCAGGGAAAAATTGTCTTCCATGAAACAGGTCCCTGGGACCAAAAAGGTTGGGGACCACGACTTTTAAGGGACAGAGCCATGAGACTCTACGACCACCTCCAGGTTGCCCCAGTCAACCCAGAACCACTGTATGGGAGGGCCAGCCTGAGCACTGCCCAGCAGCATTGCGGGGGCCAGTGAACCCATCTTCAGCCTTGGGTGGCAGGTGCAGTCCACAGTGCCAGCCACTCCTGAGGACTGCACAGGTGGGTGGCAGTTAGAGTAGCTGGCTTGTGGACACATTTCCACTGGCCCCATCCAGAGACAAATCAGTCCCTGCAGGTGGGCTTTGGGCTGACTTGTCAGTCACCACCCAATAGCTCACGTTGCTGGGGATCCAAGGATGCAGACAAGGTGTCAGGCAGCTCCCAGGAAATGGGGTCAGGGTCTGGAGCCTGCAAGAAGGATGGAGACACCTCCCCTCCCTGCCTCTGTACACTTGGCCCTCTCTGCCTAGGGCCCCTGTGGGTGTTGGGGGTTGGTTCAGAGGTGTTGGACACTTCTTGGGGGTAGAGAGGAGACACCCATCAATATAGGATGCAGTGCAAGGACAACACAGAGTCTGTGCACTGAGGAGGGCTTTGCCGGAAGCCCCAGGGCTGTGGGGACCTGAAGGAAGAATGGACTACGGAGGAACCTGCAGACAGGGCCAAGGGGACCTGCAGAGGAGGGAGGGAGCTTGGGGTGAGCACTGCAGAAAGAGGTGGCCTGGAGCAGAGGGGAGGCGGAGGATGCATAGGAGTCATGGCCAAAAGGCAAGACCAGAGGGGAAGGGCAGCCCTGGGAGGCAGTGGGGGCACCAAGGCGCCTCGGGGTGTTCCTCTTCCAAGAAGCTGACCCACTCTGACTCCTAAGTTGCACAGCCCAAGAGTGCTGGAGAAGTGCAGAGTAGGGGTGGGGTGTTGGGGAGGGGCTGGAGTAGCATGGTCAAGTTCAAATGGGAGGGCCTAGGATCAAGCTGTGAAAGACACCAATGTGGAAGAGACAGAGCAGGAGTCCAGGAGCCTGGAAAGGAACTAAAGGGGGCACCAGGAGAATGGGACTCTAGCAGCCCAAGGGAGAGACCCTTGGCCAGGGGATGGGGGAGGCAGGGTCAGAGGGCATAGGGACTCCAGCTCAGTCCAGCCCTGCAAGGCCCAGGGCCCACCTATCTGCTCACAGGGGAGGGACACTAGGCTGAGCCCTGCGGGGACAGAGGTTTGGTGGAGCAAAGAAGAGATGGGCTGCCAGGAGCAGAGAGATACAGGCCCAGGCTGTGAGGAGACAGGGCTCACAGAAGCTTCCGGGCAGCGACAGCTCATCCAGCTCCTCCGTCCCTGCCTCCGGGAGTGGGCAGCCGCAAGAGATGGCCCAGGGGTGGGGTTGTTACCATGTCCTTCCTCATGCTGCCTGGCCCCTGTGTGGCTGAAGGTGAGCAGAGTGATCCCACCTGCTCCCTCAGCCCCCGGGGCCTGACACTGACCGGCCCCTCCCTACCTCGCTGGCCCCCGGGCCCCTGGGGGCTTCCTGCGGGAAGCAGAGCTCTCCCCGCGTGTGCCGTTTCTTCAGACTTGTACCTGGCCCCGGGTGGGTTCTCTCAGATGGGAGGCACACATCTAGAAATCTCTGCTCCCCGCTCGCTGCGGGCTGCAAGGGAGGCCTGAGGGCAGCTGCAGGCCCGAGCTGGGCTGTGGGCCTGATCCGTGGGCTGGCACCTGGGGCAAGGTGGAACAAGGGCAGCTCTGGAGCTTCTCTGAGGACCAGAGGGGACACTGGCCATGCCTGGTGGGGGAGAGCAGGGGTGCTGTCCCCAGGGCAAGGGCTCTCACCCTTCCCATCCCAGCATCCTTTGGCCCTGGCTCTCCTTTTGAAGGTCCTGTCCTTTCTGCTCTGTTTGCCTTGCCACACTCGGGACCCCTCCCCTTCGGGCTCATGAATCCCATTTGTGACCCTCTGTGGGAGCTGAGCACCCCGAGGGGGGCACGAAGGCCCCAACAGCATCCTCCAAAGCTGAAGTGGCTAGCTCCTGTCCCTCTGACCCCATTTCACCCCAGGCACAGCATCCCAAAGCCTTTGGGGAATAGCCATCTGCAGGAAGCTGCCCCTCCCACAGACCTGGAGGGACCTGCTTAGCTCTTGGGGGAAACCCTGGAAGAAGAAGCCCCAGGAATAATCACAAGAGGGGCGTGGCCTCTCACCTTCCTGGAGGCTGGAAGTGGCCAGCAGGCAGACAAAGAAGCAAGAGCAGTGGCATAGAGGCTCTGGCCCCTGGGAGTCGGGCTGACTTACCTTTCTTATCCTTCCTCTCCTCCTCCTCTCCACCAGCTCCAAGCAAGGTAAAGATGATGCCTGTCTGGGAGTTCACACCAACAGCCGTCACCACCATTCTTCCAGAACCTTCCATGACATGAGTGCCTGGCATAGCAACACAGGGACTGAGACAGAGATTTGCACTGCCTGGTGGGAGACATGGTCAGCACCCACAGGTTTGCTGCCAGGGTTCCTAGAGGCAGGGACTCGGCATCCAGGAGCCTCTAGAACTGTGTTGACCCTAAGCCTGTTCCCTGGCTTGGAGGAGCCCCAGAGGCCCACAGAGGCACAGGTGCTTGCAGAGGCATTGGGGAAGCTGTTCACAGGGCCCTTGAGGGGCCTCGGGCCTTTCTGTCCACTTTCATACTGCATTCCTCACTGAGGTAAACCCTGGGCTAAATCAGAACCTTCTGGAAAGGGAACATCACCCCCACTGGATCTTCTTGAGGGTCTGGATTTGGGAGGAGCACAGTGTCCTTGCGGCATCCCATTCAGGACAGCAATGGCCCTCCTGAGCTGTGGCCTTGCAGGCAGTGGAGGCCTCAGACTCCCTAACTAGAAGGTCTAGCGAGGGGGCCTCTGCTGAGACAAGCCTGGTGGACCTGCTTGGATGGAGTTGTGGGGCTATATGGCTCACCTGACAACAGCATGGGGTCTTTGTCTGCAGACTTGCGCACGTGGTCCGACTCGCCCGTCAGGGAGCTCTCGTCAATCTTGAGGTCGTTGCCCTGGATGAGCACCCCGTCTGCAGGCAGCAGGTCTCCTAAAGGCCAGCCCAGAGCCCAAAGTAGAGTCTGTGGGTCCCCAGGCCCTGCCCCCATCCCCCACCTCCTCCCAGGGCTCTCTGGGCAAGGACTTGGGAGCCCTTATCTTTCAGCCTCCTCCTTTGGGGGGAGGACCACCCATACCTAACCACACTGTCCCGCTTCCGGAGAACAGACCCAACGTCTGCATCTTGCAGCAGTGGGGACGGCCTCCTCAGAGGCCATGGGGACAGTGCCTCCTGGGGGCACCATTGTGTCTCAAACTGGCCCTTTCCACCCTGCCTCCCATGTCCCCATGTCTAGCTCCTGGCAGGTGAAGGCTGGGGGACAGTCTGCGCTGGTGGGATCTCCTTTGGTTCACCCTTCTTGGAAAGGGGAGTCAGAGTTCCTCCTCAGGGTGTGTGAAGCCCCGCACACTCACCGTACTTGACCTGCGCGATGTCCCCCACCACCAGTGCAGCCACAGGGACCTGGAGGAGCTGCCCATTCCGGATGACTGTGAACTTCTGCTCCTGCTCAATGCGGCTCTGCAGGCCTCGAAACTGCTTCTCCTTGCTCCAGTCATTGAAGGCCGTGACAAGCACCACGCAGATGACGGAGAGCAGGATGGCAGCCCCCTCGATCCAGCCAGCCTCGGCCTCGCCCTCATCCTCTGCCCCGCCAGACACATTCCCACAGGCTGTGCCGAGGACAGAAGGGAAGGGAAGCAGGAGAGAAATCACACAAGCTGGGACATCCAGGCACCCTCCTTCCTCACCTTCCAGCCCTCACCTTCGCTCTCTTCGCCGGGTGGCGCGTAGAAGGAGAGACCCAGGGAGACGATGGCGGCTACCTCCAGGATGATGAGGGTCACGTCCTGCAGGGCCTCCCACACCAGCTGCAGGAAGGTCTTGGGCTGCTTGGGAGGGATAAAGTTCTGCCCGTAGATCTGCCTGCGCTTCTCCAAGTCGTTCATGTTGTCTGCCAGGCCTGCCCGGGGCCCCAGGAAGGCCAGAAGCACAGAAGGAGAGGGTGGGACAGGTCAGCTGCAGGGACGGCCAGAGCCTGCCTCTCCCTCCACGCCGCATGCTGGGGGAGGCTGCCAACCTTCCTGTGGACCACTGAGGCTGGGAGGGTGAGGTAGGAGGGAGCGCACACCCTCCCATAGCCTCCCTGGAGCCCCAGCCTCAGGAAGAGCTGCTGGCTGAGAAAGGGGCAGGAAGCAGGCCTGGCGAGTCCTCGCACTATGGCCTGGTCAGTTGCTAGGAGCTGAGCCCAGGCTGGATGCCTCCCTCGGCTGCTGTCTCAGCATCCCGGGACGTCTTGGGCCACCTCTGACCTATCTCTGAGGGAGGTTTGCAGGAAACAAGGGGAAGTCCAGAGGGGACCCAACAGGTCTGCCTAGAGCCAGGAGTGGTCCCCAAGGGAGGAGGAAGCCATGGTCGGATGGCTTCAGTAGATTTGTGGGGAAGTGCGAGTGGCATCTGCCCAGTTTCACTGGGGGCCAGAAGAGTGGCCAGGGCCCTCTGTCAGGAAGAAAGCTCCAACTGCTGGTTTCCCTGTTCTCTTCAGAGAGGGTCTCACTAGCCCCCCCTTGGTCTGCAAGATGGGAACGTGCATTTGAGACATGGACACTCCAAGGCCTGGCCAGACACAAGGCCTTGGCCCCTCCCCACCCCTGTGTCCTGCTGGTCCCAAACCTGTGTAGGGAGCAGGGCACAGGGGAACTAGTACGTGTGTGGCCGGGGCCCAGGGATATGGGAGTGTCTGAAAGCATGGCTGCCAAGGAGGACAGAGCAATGGCCATTGGAGACGGAGTGGAGGCCCACTTTCCAGAAGTTTCTCAGAGAAGGAGCAGAGACAAGGAGGATGAGAGATGGTGGGGGAATGTAAGCTCTTGGGTCCAGAGACCACACAGGGGGCTGCCAGGGTCATGTGAGAAGAGAGGGTGGTGGGCGGGAGAGAAGTCAAGCCAGAGGCCTCTCAGCATCTTGTTCCAAGTTGTGCCTAGGGAACTGAGCCCCTGGGCTGCACGGGGTGGCTGCTCAATAGCTCTGTTCACCAGGGTCCAAACGAGGCAGCTGAGGTTGGAGACAAGGGCCCTGTACTCATGAGTCAGAGCTTAACTGCTGCCCAGATCAGGATGATGGACCTCACAGAGGCTGGGCACCCTGACACAGGACTGCTGAGGGTCAAGCAAAGGCCCAGTGCCCACGGTGCCCCACTCCTAATGCCTTCCTGCAGCACCAGCCCTGCATAGGCACAGGGAGACATGAACTACACCAAAGGTAATCGGTGCCCCCAAATTTGTCTTGGCCTCACAATTCCAGTCCCTCCTCCTCATCTAGTTGTGCCACCCCTCACCCCTGAGGGTGAGAGGTGGGGAAGGTGGGGCTAATAACATTGTCAATGGCTCATGCTGATGGCACACTCTGCCCAGATCACCAAATGGAGTACCAGGAGGGTGAAGGAGGGAGAAGCCAGTTCCCTCAGTCCTAAGCCCATGAGGTACTTCGATGGGTGCAGGGCCCAGGGTCCGAGAGGGCCCCCACCCAAGCTCCGGTGAACTGGGAGGCATGTTTCTCCAGGCCAATTAAGACTGGCATCCTGGCCACCGCCTCTGCGCCTGCGCACATGCTCAGCCACCTTCTCCAGAGGCAGCCAGGTGAGATGACGTCATACCCTGTCCTTGGCTCTCAGAACTGTCACCAGGCTGACTGGGCCCATCCCCATGTTCCCACAGTCCCCAGTGCTGTGTCCCTAAAGTGCCAAGTCCCACACTGACCCCTAGTGGACGGGTGGCAACTTGCAGTTCCCAGGCCAAGTTGCTGGCCTTACTGCTGCCACCTGCTGTGGGGACTGGGGGACAAGCAGAAGGGCCATCTGGTGCCTGATGTGCTCACAGCAGGCTCAGCAAGGCTCATGGGGCTTCCGTGGAGGGCCTGAGCAGGGCTCACCTAAGGTGGAAGGGCTGAGAAGAGCAAAAGCCACAGGCAACCCAGCCTCGGCATGATCACCCTAGCCAGATGGCGGTCCCCGGGGCCCTTCCCACCCAGAAGGGCTGCAACCATCCTTGTCTTTCTGCCTCGGCCTCACTGCACCTGGGCCGGGCTGGTGGCTCAGATTTCTGCTGAGGCCAAAGGCCTCTTTCCACGGGCCCACAGCTTCCCCAGTTGGGTGTCTAGGAGAAACACAACCTCAGCTTCTGTTGGGGTGGGGCAGGTACCCAGGCAAGGGGCCTTCCTGTCCCTCTGGATGGCCCTTGTCTCCTGTCACTGTCAGAGCTGTGAGAGATGAGGTCAGTGCTGGGGAAGCAACAGCACTCTCAGCCTCCCGGACCCCTGGATCTCCACCACTCTTGGCCTGGAGGCCCCCATCAGGGCAGGCTTTAGAGAGCCTGCTTTCCACCTGCTGCACTGCACCTGCCCAGTTGTCCCCAAGGGTCCCTCCCCTGCGCTCCTTCCCCAGACCCCACTCGCCTGGCCCTTGGCCTCAACTAGCCCTTGCTACTGCAGCATTGCTTCTCCCCGCTGGCCCGAGAGCGTCCCCGAGGTCTTGGCCCTCCTGGGAGCTCCAGGGGGCGTGTGCATGTGGCAGGGGAGGCAGCTGTGGCCCCTGTGGTTCTGAGCACGTGCCCACCCGGCAAGACCCAGGGTGGCCCGGATCCAGGGCATGGGGCAGGGGCTGGCTGGTTGGCATGGACACTCATGGGCCGCCTGCCCAGAGCCGAGGCCAGATGCCATCAGAATTGGATTAGGACCACATTGTGTCTGCTCTCAGCTAATCTGCCCCTCCTTCCCCTGGCTGCCTGTGGAGACCAGGCCGGGGAGGGCGTGGGCAGAGTCCCCCTAGCAAGCCTACCACTGTGGCCCCCTGATCGAGCCCCCTGGGCTCTGGACAGGAATCCTTCAGAGAAGGTTGTGGATTGATGTGCTTGTTGCCACAAGACAAAGGCCTCTCCCCTCTGAACTTCCTGCCCTCCTAAATCCCCTCCCAGCGCCTCCCACATCCGCTCACCTGGCTGGGGGCTTGGCATGGGGTCTGAGGCATAGCCAAGCCACCCCCTCAGCTCAGGCCCAGCTACAGGGACTGAGAGGTACCCAGGGAGCCTGAAAGGAGGCGGCACTGGAGCCACAGGCGCCTGAGCCACCACCTGGGCACCTGCCCTTCTCCAGCCACCGCCCCCAGGCACCAGGCGAACTCCTGAGCTCTGTGGCAGAATCGGGCAGCTTCCCAGGGGCCTTGACATTTTAAATATTTAACAAGGCCTGACAGGCAGGGGGAAGAGCTGCCAGCTGAAGCCCATCTGCTTCCTTTGATCTGGGAGAGGCCAGAGCCCTTGTGGCTAAATGGCCCTCCACCCCAGCCTCCTTGGAGGCCCCAAGTCCTCAGCAGGGTGGGCGAGGAGGAGGGAAGGAAAGAGATCCTTTGGCCCAGAGCCGAGCCATCTGCCCTGACAGAATGCTGCTCCAGGCTGGTGCAGGCAGCGGGTGGGACGGGGTGTCCAGGGGCGCTCAAAGGAAGGAGACCCAGGCAGGGGAGGGAGGCTGCCCCACCTTGGAGTTCCTGACCTGGCCCACAGCCTGCCTCCTCCTGTCTCTGCTCCTCCCTTGGGCCCATGGACTGCCGCCCGCAGACAGACGGTGCTTTCTGAAATCCAGCTGGGGAAAGGCCAGAGCAACAGGATCCTGTTTGTGCCCTAAAGTCTCCTAGTGGGGGGCAAGGGCAGACCAAGGAGGCTGGAGGTGATGGGCTGCGCCTAGACTGGGGTAGAGGAAATGAGCAGGAATGTTGCAACCCAAGGATTGATTTAGAAACCAGGGTGGACAGGCCCAGTGATGGGTGGGACCAGAGTGCCAGGGAGCAGAAGAAACCCAGGGTGATGGCCAGGACTAGCAGCACTGGGTGGGCCAAGGTGCCGCCGCTGAGACAGGCACCTGACGAAATCAATCAGTGCTGGCTGGAAAGCAGGCCTGGCATGGGGCTGGGATAGCCCCAGCAACTCTGCCAAGCCAGTGCCAGCTGGAGCAGAGAGCGCTCTAGCTCCTACAGCCTGCGGCAGGGCCTGGATCCCAGGTGGTCCCTGCCTCCCGGCAGACCCCAGCACCAAGGCTGGCACAGGGAGAGGCAAGGCTTCCTACAGGGAGAGGTGGAGATCCAAGATGGCAGCCAGGGCTGTACCACAGATCCTTCTAGGGCTTTCTTAGAGGCTCCCTGAAGTAGTGAAACATACACTGCCTCAGGCTTGCACCTCTCTATGACCACTGCCACTTCCAAGTGGCACTGTGGACCTACTATGTCCCAGCTTCAGTCAGCCTTCCATACCAAACCCAAATGTCCCTGTGCCATGCTTGGGGCACCCCTCCCTGCCCTGCAACCCAAGCCCCAGAGGACTTCCACCCTGCACCCCTTTCTTCTCTTCTGGTGCCTCTTAACTGAAGGAGGGGATGAGTGCATGGGGAACCCCCAAATATACAGGCAGGGGCCATGCCTTCCTCCTCCATCAGTGGGACATGCCTGGGCCTGCTGGGTTCTGGGAACAAATTCTGGAGTTTCTGTCTGGGCTCTCCTCTGCCTCCACTCTACAGGGTGGAGAGTAGTTGATTATGGAGGTGTAGATGAGGGGGTCAGGCCACCTCCAGTCTCCCCCTGCCCAGAGCAACTCTCACTCAGGGAGAAATGGCCGAGAGGAGGGCTCAGTCATGTGCCCATGACCCGGCAAGTGTCCCCTGGGCCTCTCTCCCCAGTACCCCTCTGGGCATGTGCCACAGGAACAACATCAAGGAGGAAGGCAGACCTGAGTGCCCAGGTGGAAGGCCTTACCCTCTGTGGGGGAGGTCTTCAGCCTCCTGCAGAGCCCGCTCACATCCCCGTAGGCCTCCTGGATCTTCTGCAGCGCCTCGGCCCCGCGCAGCTCCATGAGGGTGCGCAGCTCTGCCAGCGTGCATCCAAAGCCCCCCGAGTGCGGCGCCTCCCGTTGCTGCTGGGGCTTCGGGTGAAACTCGATGGAACTGTTGGCCATGTCGCCCATCCTGCCTGTCGGGCCTTCTCCCAGGTGCAGCCTTGGCTCAGCCGCAGCGAGGAACAGGTGGCCACCTATGGTCCGAGTGCTGAGGCAAGGTGAGGTGGTGGTGGGAAAGTGGCTACGTGTGGACACCTGAGGGGGGGGGGGCGAGAAGAAGCCAGGGGAGTGGCTGAGACAGAACCAAGGTGCAGTCTTTCCGAACATACTCCAGAAATCCTCACTCGCTGTAAGCCATGATTCAGCTAGAGCAGAATTCACCTCCAGGCTGCCCCAGGGGCTCTCATGCCTGCCAGTCCTGCCCACCATAAGCACCCACAGCTGGGAGGGTGTGCCTGGGACCCTCTTGCCACAAGGCCTTGGGAAAAAGCCTCTGGAAAGCCCTCTGACTTGAGGCGCTACAGCGGGGTCGGTGGCTCCTCTTGCCAGCATGGGGGTCAAGGGATGAATCCTACACCACTGGATCCTCACTGCCCCTCCCTCCCTCCCAGCTCTTGCCTGATCAAGACTCGCCCAGCACTGCTGGCATGCTCTAAATCCCTGGCGGTCCTCTGGCGCGGCCTTGGTGGCTCATAGTTTCAGGCCTAGGGCTGTACAAGACTCCAGGGAGTAGGCTGAGCCATGGACGGGGCCAGCTGGGGTCCAGGTTAAGGCTTAGAATGCAGGGCATTTCTGCAGCCCTGAGGGTACCTGGGGACCAGGGGAGGCAAGGAGGGAGGAAGTGAGGGGGAGATGGGAGGGAAAGAGGGGGAGGACAGAGGAGGGGAGGCAGGAGGGAGGAAGGCAGAGAAGGTAAGGGGCCACAGGGAATGAAAAGAGAAGGGCCAGGAAAGTGGCAACAGGTCACTGGTGACTCTGCCAACCCCCTGCCCCCAGTGCAGTGCCACTGCACTCCCCCGATGACGAAGTAAGGAACTAAGGTCTCCTGCACCAAGACCATCCAGCCCACTGCTAGCTCGCACCACCTTCGCCATTCGGAGAGTGTCACAAAGTTGTCATCCCTCTCTCTCCAGTGGCCCTTACCCTACCCAAGAAACTGCTGGCCCCCAGGCTGCCCTCTGCAGTCACATGGGGTCTGATGGTGGGAGCCCTGGGCCCCACTGGGCCTGCCCCCTTCTGTGGCTGGGCCACAGTCCTGCCCAGCTCCGGTCTCCCCACTTCTCCTTCCTGCCTGCACAGAAATGGGAGCATCCCCCAAGGTCATGTGCCACGTCCTTCTAGAACCTGAACTAGTCTCAGGACACAGTTATGGCCTTGCCATCACAGAGCCCTCCTGGAAACATGCAGGTGGGTCTCTTCTCTTGCCTTTGGGGAGGCTTCTGGCTCAGAATCATCCTCTTGGAAGCAAAACTTAGCCATCCATCCAGTTTTCTGATCTAGAACCACCCATGGAAACACAGTAACCCAAAGTCCAGAAGCAAGGGGAAAGACTCTTGGACAGCCCAAATGGAGGCGATTAAGTCCATGGCCTGCGCGCCCAGAAGAACCACACGTCTTACTCTGAGCCCAAAAGGCTACATTCTATGAGGCCCCCACTATGGGATGCTGGGAGCTGGGAACACACAGCTCCCGGGGTCAGGGGGGACCAGAGGCTCTTGGAAGCAAGGCACTGTTCCCTTGCATGCCCCCATCCCTGAGGCCTCAGCTGTCAAGAAAAGGCATGTACGTGCCTGTCCATGGGGTCTGGCAGGCAGAGGAGGTGCTTCAGAAAATGGCCATCCCAACCTATCTAATTTTAGAAATTCAGGGACACTTTCTACGTGGGGCAGCCTTCTTTCAGAAGATGTGGGAACAAGATGGCAGACACTTACACTGGGGCTCCTGGGTAGTCCATGGGGTCTGGCGGGCAGAGGAGGTGCTTCAGAAAATGGCCATCCCAACCCGTCCAATTCTCTCCCGCCCATTCTTCTGGCTGATCAGTGAACAACTCCCAGATTGACCAAGCATCTCCTATGCACTGTGGACAAGGGATCAGTGAGACTGAACTAACTCTCTCTCTGTGTTGTTGTTGTTGTTAGGTGCCGTCAAGTCGGTATCTGACTCATAGTGACCCTATGTATAACAGGTGAAACACTATTTTCATTGCTTCTCTGCTGTTCATAGGGTTTTCAATGGTGGATTGATTTTGGGAGTGGGTTGCCGGGTCCTTGTCCCAAGCCTACAGCACCTGGTATTCCTAGGAGGTCTCCCATCCAAGTACTAACCAGGCCTGACCCTACTTAGCTTCTGGGATCTGGCGGGATTGGATGCCACAGGGCTATAGCTGCAGGCCCTGTCTGTGTAGCTGAGCTCAAAAGCCAAGAGCCATAGCGCTCAGGGAAGGCCCCCAGGAAAGGGGCATAAGAGAGACAAGACTGAAAGGAGGGGAAGGGGAGAAGAGGGGCTGGAGGTGAGGAAGGGGAGGCAAGGAGTAGCGGTGATTGCCGAGCTGGGGGCCCTCTAGGGCCAGCAGCGTGGGGGTGGGAAGCTAGAGGTGGGCTCCTTTCTGCGAGTACCGTGGACACACTCCAGGCAGTGCAGGAAATTGAGGCTGGAGTAGGAGAAATAACAGAGTCAGAGGAAGTCGTCTGAGGCCTCTGACAACTCCAGGTGTCAGTGGCAGCTTCCTTGCTGTGGTGCCCCTGCTGCATCTTCTCCCCTCCCTTCTCTGTCCTGAGCTCCTGCTGCCCTGTGCAGCCCCAGGACATCCATGGGGGGCTGCCTTGGGTTTCAGCTCTGTCTCCCACCTCCACTGCCCAGCTCTGCCACTGGAGGGGTCTGGCTGGGCCCCAGACAGGCAGGGCTGCCCTCGGCCCCAGACAGGTAGAGGCCCAGCCAATGACGGTGCAGGAAAGGCCCTCCGAAGCCCGGAGGCCCCACCAGGCCTGGCGAAGTGGGGCTGGTGCTTGTCCCAGGCTCTCATGCCCTGAGCAGCAGGATCTCTGGCCTGCCTTCCCTCAGGCTTTGGACGCAGCCCGGCTGAGCTGCCGAGGAACTCCACAGGGACTCTTTGGAAGTAAAAGCCAAAGAGGAGATTTGGTCTGTTGAAACCCGTTCATCTTCTTGGCCTCTCTGTCCCTTTGGGGGAGAATTGAGAGCTCCCAGGTGCCCAGGGGCTTGGGCATAGGGAAGAGCCTATTCAGTGGGCTCTCAGATGGTGCCTGGGTTCAACAGAACCCCCTGTTCTTCAGACCAGGCACCTTCAGGTCACTGGCACAGTTACACAGGCCTGGGTCACTGGCTGAAGCCAGCTCTGTCCTCCGGTCCTGCTCCCTGTCCCTGAGCCCCAGTGTGGCCCTGCCTTCAATGAAGCGACAGTGGTAGCCCAGACAGCCACACCAGGTCCTTGAGCTGTTCCTGACTGGGGCGCTGTCATTGTTGTGGCTGACTCACAGTAAGGATGCTGGATAGGGATGCAAGGCCAGAGCTTCCGATGAGGTCAAACTGCATCCCTTGCTGCAGCCAGAGGGACTTTGCTGGCAGTCTTCTGCCAGGGCCCTGGGCTCAAGTTCAACCTTCTGGAGAAGCTGGCCTTGCAGGCTCTCCCCACCTCAGTGACCTGACTGGCACCCATGGCCTACTCCCTCTTTCCTATCTCCCACCAAGCAAACCCCAGGTCCTGCCCACCACCTGCCAGACCTCCCTCCAGTCATGCAACTGGTCACCATGCTCCTCTGAGTCAACACCCTCCCTGGTTCAGGGACAGTCACTCCAGAGAATTCTTTCTACCATATCCCCCATTTCAACCACCCACCTTCATCAAGCACAGGGCCATGTTCCTCCAAAGCACATTCCAGATCCTCTCCTGCCCCTGGCCAGTTCACTACGCCTGACGCTGGCCTGCATGTCGCCACCGCTCATTGCCACAACCACGCGGTTCTGCGCCCTGCTGTCACACTCCTATCTCCCTCCCATCTCTCCCTGCTGACCTCCAATGGAGTCTTTTGGTCATAATTCCTGTGGAACATTCTCCACAGTGTCTGCCAGTTAGTTTGCCAGCCAAAATTAGTTGCTGCCACATCCATAATCCCACAGCCCATTCCTACTTCACTGGGCTCTGTGCCACAACACTCGGTGAACGTTTCCCCTTTGCTGAGTCCTTAGCTCCTTGAAACATGTTACTGGCCACCAAGTGTCTCTGAAGTCCTCCGTGTGGTCAGCCTTGGATGGAGATGGGTCTGGAGGGATGAGTGAGTGAAGGACCTCAGAGCTCAGGGAGGCAGAGTCCCTGTCCTGGCCAGTGGGAAGGCAAGGTGGGCTCGAGGGGCAGTTCAGACTAACCTTCCCCATACTCATGAATTCAACAGGCCACAGGGCAGCCAGGAGCTGTCAGCAAAGGCGGGGCCCATTTGGAGTGGCCGTCAGCTGCTGGAGAGAGCAGAAAACATCTACTCTTTTACCCTCTGGGTTCTCTGTACACCTGGATGATGGCCTCCCTTGGTTTGAATAAGGACAGTAGCCATCACCGAGATGGCCAAGAACAGAAGTGACCAGGTCTATCCGTTCTGCAGGCCTGACAGAGTTTCCGGCCTGGGCTGGCTGCCGAGAACGGCCTGTAGGCATGGGAAGGGCAGGGAACGTACCATTTCTGTGCTTTCATCTCTCAGAACTTAATTGGCTTAATTGAATTGCGAGCCTCCACAGAGGGGCACTCGGGCCTTCCGGCATTTGCTCCATCCTGGCACAAATTGGCCAACACAGGGCGGAGAGAGAGGAGACCTGCACCGGGTTCCCTGGCACCCTTCACCCTCCTTGGGTGACTGTCAACAGGTGGCTACCTCAGGGGATTGTGGGAGTGTTGAAGGAGGTAGCCTAAGTACAGGCCCACTGCCCAAATGCCTTCTGGACTCTTTCCTCTGGTGACATGCAGACACCCTCTCCCCACCCTACAGGCCCAAAGAACCTCGACCCCTCCGGTGACTCGCATCTACCCACCAAGAAACCCAGGACCCCCCTTCCCTGTGCTGTCCCTCTCTGGCCTCTCCCAGCTCTTCTGACTTAACGCTGCAGGCCCCAGCCAGCCCGTCACTCCCAGGAAGTGCAAAGTTCCCAAGTGAGGGCGGCTTGGTTCCTAGGCTCTCTGCTTGCGCTCCCACTCCCAACGCCGAATTCCCAGCCATCAGTGTCCACAGAACGCCAACACCTGCAATATCTGCCAACGCCTGTGCACCAGCCCTTACAAGCACCGCTTCACACAGGGGAAACTGAGGCTTGGGCAGGCTCAGTGATGTCAGACATCAAGCTCCTGTTTGGTCCTGGACTCCCAGCCTTACCTTCAGAGGAACAACAAATAGATCTAATAGGAAAGCCCACCACCATCCTGCAAGCAAGAGCTGGAAAACGGACTGGAATTTACCCCGTCCTCAGGGGTGCGAACAGCTCCAGGGCTGCCCCTGCTCAGCACCAGCCAAGGCCGTGTGGGCAGGTGTCCCCACGCTGATGATGGGACGTTTGCCACCGAGTGCTGCTGTCTCCCCCGGAGTGGACAGAGCTGGCCGCCAGCACCAGCTAGAAGCCAGCCCTGAGTGGCTTCCTCGTCACTGGGTCTTGAATGACAAGAACATTCCCCCGGCACAAGTCCAACGGGTAGTGTCTGAGGTAAAGGGCCAGGCCTGGGAGGCCATGGCCTGAGGCAAAAAGGCAGCAGAGTCCAGCTTCCCAGGCAAGAGATGGAGGCCTGGGGCCTCTACTGCGGGCCCTCCTTGACCGCCCATTGGCATTGCCCTACAGACCCACCAAAGAAGGGCGCTCCTTCCAGACATGCCCATCACCCAGCAGGGTGACTCACCCGGGGATGCCATGGCATGACAGTCCCCAGACTCTCCCCCTGCAGGCATCTGGAGGAGGAAGAGCAGGGGGAGGAGAGCAGAGGCCCAGCCCCAGTCTCCCAGTCGGACACCCCGGTCAGTCCCCTGGAGGCTCAGCCAGCTGCACACCTGCAGCCTGGGGGGGCTTGGGGCCCAGCTGGGAGCAGGTGGGGAGAGGGCCTGGGAGCTTGGGCCTTGGCCGGCAGCTGCCTTGGCCTCTCCTGGGTCTAATATGGTGGTGGCCTGTGGCTCTTGGGAGAGCCCTTTAACCTGTGATTTCCCACATTGGCCCTCCTAGCCACCCCGCCCCTCCCCTCTGCTTGACCCACCTTGGTGACCACCCCGGAGGGTTCCAAGGATGAGGCCTGTATGCAGCCGGGGTGGGGGAGGGAAGGAGCCAGGCAGAGAGCAGCCTCATTAATATTTCAGAGGCGCTGTCACTGCAGCCCCACCACCGGTGCTGGTGGAGGGAGGAGGATGGGAACAGAGAAGGAAATAAACCCGAGAAAACAGATTTAAAGGGACATGCTCCCCACCCCCTGCTGCTCCACTCCTTCCTCCCCCTGTTCCTGGCACAATCTGTGCACACACCGAGGGACTCTCAAATGGGGACAGCTTCGAGCAAAACCAGTAACAGCAGAAGAGTCGACAGCCACCGTGGGGCTCCTCCCTGGTTGCACAGGCACCCACCGGCACCCACTGGCCCAATCTGTGCCTGCAGGGCAGCGGAGCCCGGTGTGCTGCCGGATACTATCAGCAAGGCCACAGGGGCCCTGCCTATACACAGAAAAACAGATGCACAGACTTGAGGTATTAGAAGTCCCCGCTAATAAGGGGCTGGCCTAGGAGGATTCTGGAACTCAGAAAAACCCAAGTACAGAATCCTGGAGGTGGCAGGGACCCAGACATTCCTTTGGGTGGGTGAATTTCCAATTGATGGCCCAGCACTTTAGTCTTATCTAGAACAGCACATGCCAGCCCTGCATGGGCCCCTCTCTACCTGGAGAAGGTTAGAAATGTACAGTCTTGGGCCCAGAGCTGCCCATTCCAAAGGGGTGGGGTGGTACCGGGCCTTGGTCAAACACTCCATGCCCTGGGGCATCTGATGCCCAGCCAAGCTTGAGACCACACATTTGCGGGCCTTTAGAGGTTCCAGGAGGGCCCAGATCTCTCCAGTTATAACAGGTCCCGCCATAGAATGTTAAATGTTGGCGCCACTGGGCAAAGCAGTGTGGCAGGCCTGAATTACCATTGGATCTAGCAGTAGCGCATCACCAAAGGCAGGGAAAGCCGGGACTCAGCTACTTGTGCAGCTGTCTTCACAGTGGCTTGAAGGGGGAAGCAGCTCGGGGCTAGAGATGGAGGAATGAACAGCCAGACTGTGTCCATCCATGCAATGGGATGTCATTGAGCCTTAGCAAAGGAAGGGAATTCTGACATGTGCTCCAGTGTGGGTGACCCCTGAGGACACGAAGCTCTGTGAAAGGAACCAGGCACAGAAGGACAAGAACCGTCTGGCTCCACTGTGACAAGGTCCCTAGAGTAGGCAACTTCATAGCAGTGGGCAGCGGAATGGTGGGGGCTTGGGGCTGGGGACAAGGGAGAGGCTGGTGTTGAATGGGGACAGCATTTCAGTGGGGGAAATGAACAAACCTTGGCAATGGAGGGTACCGATTGCTGCCCACTCAGGTGGTGAAGGTGGCACATTTACAAAAAATAAATAAGCCCCACCTGCCATTTCCCTCTGTGTCCAGGAAGGCCTCCTGTGGTCCCTAAGCCACACTGTCTCACCTCTTCGCCAGGCCAAATCAGCTGCACATTCTGCCTGCGTGGACTGGCATTTTTAGGAAAATCCACTAGTAGAAATATAAAGCCAAGCAGACCTTCCCTGCGCACACCAGCTGCCTCCCGTGGCCTCTAGGACCTTTCACACCACTGCCCACTTCCTGCCTCAAGTTGGTGAGCATCCTGCTCGGTGGCCTGGAGCAGAGCAGCTGAAAGGCCACGCTACTGGAGGCCAGGACGACCACTCTTGGCCTCCTCCTTGGACACTTTCTGTTTTCTCTCCTGCTTGCAGTGCTGGGATGGAACCCAGGCCTCAGCAGGCCGGGCGAGTGCTCCCTGCTGAGTTGCCCTGGCTGCCCCCTCCTTGGCAATGGCCCCTCCCCTGCCACTGCTGTCGGACACAGCCAGCTCCATCTGTCCTCAGAAGGGATGGTCGGTTCGCTTGGGGGAGGGCCTGGCTTCAAGATATGTGAGGTCTGCTCATAAAATATGGCTTTGGTAGGTGCTGATGATCCTCCAGAAGGTTTTGGCCAAGACTATATGATATGTTCATTGTTGGCTTGTTGTTGTTGTTAGCTGGGCGTTTTATAATCCAAACAGTGCCAGTATTCTCCTGACTCCCTTGCAGCTACATATACCACATGACCATGCTCTGGCCAATTGGGTGTGGGCAAAAGTGATAGGGCCAACTTCAGTGTGTGGTCTTCAAGGGCAAGCATGTACTTCCCCTGCTCTTCTCTCTCCTGTTGGCTGAAACACGGATATGAAGACAGAAGCTGCAAGAGCTACCCCGTACCACCTCACCCATGGAGCCCAAGTGCAACACAGTCAGAGAGTTCAGACCTATGAGGACTAAGTGGCCAGCATGCCAGCCCCAGACACCTACCTAGACTATTACATGAGAAAGAAAAAGACTTGTGTCTTGCTGAAGGCACCGTTACACTGGATCCCAGGAAAGAGGCCAACCCCACGGCCCAAGCAATTCTGATGGCACAGGGAAAAGGCAAGCCACAGGCTCCATTCCATGCAAAATCCACCTGAAGTCTCCAGGACCTCCCAAGTTCCTGTGCTTTTGTGGGCTCCCTGGGGCATGCGACAATGCAAAGGGAGCCTCCCCTTCTCACCTGTATCATTTGACATTGTACTAGAATTCTAGCGAAAGCAGAAGGGAGAAGAGGGAACTATAAGAAAGAGACTGAATGATAGTCCTATGTAAGGCAACACTGAGGAGCTGGCCACTCTGCTCCAATACTTTGTAAGAATTGCCACATTCCCCTTGTACCACAAGTCTTTGTGGCAAGGGATGATTGTGCCCACTGAGAAGCTGAAGTAGCTAAGGCACAGAGAGGTTAATGGGCTTATTCAAGGTCACACAGCCAACAAGGGACAAAGGCTGATGTGAACTCAGGGGGTCTGGCTCCAGAGGAATCCATATGATTCCTCTGCCAAGTGATTGCCCAGAAAACCCCAGGAAGCAACGAGCATGTAGTTGGAACCAATTAAAAGAGTTAACTAAAGTCACTGGACAGGAAATCTGTCCCTGTAAACTTGAGGGCTTGGGAGTACAGGCCCTGCAGTCAGAGTCACTCAGCCTCTTTGAGGCCTCGCTTTCTCATCTGTGAGATGGGTCCTTGTCCCTCCTTACTAGATTGGCGTGAGCACAGGGCGGGGCCCCAGGGGTCTGGGGCCATTCTTCTGAAGGGTTAGACCAGGAAGAGGAGTCTGCCAGTCCCGTCTGCTTGTCCTCTTATGTCATTGCATTGTGCCTTGCCCTCTCTCTGCATGCCCTGAAGCTGAGGCCAGCCAGGGCCCAGGACTGGGCTCCACCAGTGAGGCCAGAACAGTCCTCTTGACCAGGGTGGGACCTGCAGGGTGCTTTTCCACTTCCAAGGCCATCTCCAGCATTGCACCAAGGGCCCTAGACTGTTTCTGGGGACAGGCAGACACTCCCACCCCAGTGGTCCTCACAGTGCTGGGCGGCCCTTGGCCCCAGAGGGAAGTTGGAAACCCCTCTCTGGCTGGGGCCTTGAAGTATTGTTACTGGGGCCATGACTCCACATGGAAGGTGGGGACAGTCATTTGTTTCCTGCCAGAGAAGACAAGAGCTGGAAAAGGAGCGAGCGAGAGAGCAGGAGCTGGAGACGCCGACGGGCAGAAAGCGTAATGACACTAATTATCCAATTACAGCGAGCTGTGCGGGCAGAGAGCTGCATTGCAGCAGGAACCAGAGCCAGCCTCGAGCCCCGCCCCTGCACGCGCTCCGCACACTCTCCGATGGCACGCAGGGACCCCAAAGCACCCCAGGAGACACCAGACCACAGAGGTTCCAAGACCTCAGGCCTGGGGCCCCAGGCCTTCAGCCCTTACAGCTCTGTAGGGGGTTGCACCGTGCCCGCTGCAGGAGCCACGGCCTAAGCAGGTGGCTGAGGAAGTCACAGGCTGGGGCTAGATAAGATGTGTCCTCCTGGGAAAAACAGACAAGCCCTCAGCCAGGCATGATGGCAGGATTCTTTGGGGTCAAGGTCAGGCGCCGATGTGTGTCTGCCCCACCGAGGGGTCCCCACCTACTTGCAGCACAGCCTCTTTGGGTCTCTTTTGTGACGTGGATGATTCCCCAGAGAACGAACCCAATGTGGAGGAAGAGCCGACCAGGACTGTCACATAGTGGGATTCTGAGCTCGGGCTCAGGACGCTCACTTTCCCTGGTGCCAGGCCACTCTGAGCCCCTAGAGAACACCTTGATCATGGTGCTCTCAGGAGCGGGGGGAGGGGAACAAGGGGGCTGGGGGACCAAAAAGGCCAGTGCAGACTAAAGATGGGACTTGAGTCTTCCTGCCCTCCTGTGACCCAGATGAAGAGCCAGTCCAGCAAAGCATTGGTGCCCCTTCCCCAGGCTAACCGAGGTCAGGTGCATGCCATCAAATGCAATGACAGAGGAAGAGCGAGGGGCCAACCATGCCCCTGAGAAAAGCCACCTTCAAAGCTGTATCCCAGGGCTGCCAGGCCCTGCGCCAGCATCCTCAGCAGCCCCACCTGGCTGCAACAGCACGGTCGGAAGTGCGCCATGGGCCTGGCTGCCCTCAAATTCACACAGCTGGGGCTCTGTACCACGAAGCTCCTGGAGGGCCTGGGTGGGAGGCAGAGGGAGTGGGGTCTTGCAGAGGCACGAGGGCCCCTTTCACACTAGGACACATCAATGACACCAACATGTGTGCCCCTGAGCCCCCCAGACTCCTCCCGCCCGCCCCCACTTGCTCATGGACAGATGCCCACTGAGGCTGTGAGCTGCGGAAGATGCTGGTAGGCAGTGGCTGGGGCAGGGTGCGATAGGAGGCTCCTCCCTGGGAGGTGGGAGACAGTGCAGTGGCCAGTGCAGACAAGGACACTGGGGGAAGAGTCCCCAGCTCTGCCATCCTGGCTGCACCTTTGCTGCTACTGCTGCTGCATTGCTGCTCTCCCCCCCAGGAAAGGTGGCCAAGGGGCAGGGGACAGCTAGTGGGCCAGAAGCTAGGACCCTTCCTGGACCCACAAACCCTCTACCCTGTCCCGCCTCCAGACACAGCCATGTGGGCCTCTCTGGGGGCCATGAGGATAGGGATCCTGGGCAGCGGCCCTCGGGCCAGTCCACTCTTATCCTTGGCCCAGGAAGGATCGATCACAAGAGGTAGTCTTACTCTGTTCCCCATGACAGAAGTTTCCAGGAGCAAAGGCCTGCCCACTGGTCATGGAGCTGTGGGCAGATGAGTCATGGCCTACCAGGGAGATTAGATGGGGTGAGAGGGGCACCCAGGAGGGACACTGCCCCATCCACAGCCCATCCACACCCCCTTCCCTCCTCTCCTGCGCTAGGCACAGATTCCAGGTGCCGAGTACTCAGAGGCCCCGGGAGCCTAGCCCAGCTGCCTCTGGGCACAACCATCCCTTCCAGGCCTGTGGCTCCAAGCCAAGAGGTGCTATGTCTGCTTCTGTATTCTTCCAGGAGAAGCGAGAAGCGGAGCTGAAGGCAGAAGCCCATGGAGTGCCTGGTCAGGCCGTGGGTGGGAGGCCTTTGGGATGTGGCCTTGAGCCTTTAACCCTGTCCTGGAAGTGATGCCGAGTTTTGAGGGCACCAAGTAGTGTCAGCGGGGCTGGTCTAATCTGGAGAAAGAGCCTGTCCCCTCCCTGTCATGCCCCATGCCACCATCATGCCCCTGGCCAGCCATCTGTGCGAGCCTTGGTTCAGCCACGAGCCTGTCACTCCACGTCTCATAACCCGGCTCAGGTCTGTGGCAAAATGGGGGTGTGCAAGGGATTCTGAGGGTTGGGATAGTCTGGGGCTGACAGAGTGGCCAGGTGAGTGGGAAGGAGCCAGTGTGGCCTCTTTTCCAGAAGCTTCATTCAGAGAAGCAAAGGGGCCCCCCCTGCCATGAGAGGTCGCCATTGGCTCCAGTGACTTAGTGACTTCCCCATTGCCCAGCTTCCTCAATGCCAGCCTTGCTCTTGCTTTTCCTAATCCGGAGGCTCTGGTGTCCCTGGGCCATGTGGCCATCAGCTGTGGGCCTTTGCTCACGGTCATGTTCCCCTGCCCACACCCGCCTCCACCCACCTGACCTCTGCAAGGTAAACCTACAGCATCTGTGGAGAGCCAGCCGCCACTTGACCCTATGGGGACGCATCCACTGCTCTGGAACTTTAAAGATGCCACTGAGTGCTTTATCTGTTGGAGAGGAGTGGAGGGGGACCTGATATAAACTAGCCATGGACCAAATGATTTGGTGAAGGAAATGGGGACAAGTGGTCAGCAACCTGGCAAGGACACACGTTACCTCCTCAGCCCACGCTTCCTGAAAACAAGTCTCTTTTGGATTAAACAGGGTTCAGTGACTAGAGCCCAATAGCCGTTTTATTGGCACACAGCCACACCCATTCATTCATGTATCCTCTGTGGCTACTTTCATGCTTCCATGCAGAGCTGAGTAGTTGGTGCAGAGACCATGTAACTTGCAAACTGGAAAATATTCATTATCTGGCCCTTCGAGGAAGAAGTTGCTGACCCTGAATTAGAGATGGAAACATCTGCCAGGTGCAGTGGTACACGCCTGTAATCCCAGCAGCTCTGGAGGCTGAGGCCTCCACAGCTGGAGGATCGCGAGTTTAAGACCAGAGGCAGTTTGTGCAACTTATCGAGACTGTCTCAAAATAAAAAATAAAAAGGGCGACTGGGTATGCAGCTTGGTGGCAGAGTGCTTGCCTAGCATGTGTGAGGCCCTGGGTTCAATCCTCTGTATGAGAGAGAGATGGGGGAGGGAGAGAGAGAGAGAGAGAGGATAAAGATTTAAACATCTTAAAAATACAGCTAGAGCCAAGCGCGGTGGCGCACACCTGTAATCCTAGTGGCTTGGGAGGCAGAGGCAGGAGGATCGCAAGTTTGAGACCAGAGGCAGTCTGCGTAACTTAGCGAGACCCTGTCTCAAAAAGTAAAAAAAAAAAAAAAAAGG
>VMDO01014613.1:0-53949 GCA_007922755.1 Pedetes capensis | reverse complement strand
ATCTAATCCTGTCTGATCTCAGAAGCTAAGGAGGGTTCATCCTGGTTGTCCTTGGGTGAGTAACTACCTGGGTATACTGGGTGAAAGACCAGGAATTCCACTTTCAAATTAGCCATAAAAAAATCCTATGAATAGCAGGGAAGCATTGATAATAGTGCCAGGTATGGCACGGTGTTTGGAGTAACAACAAACATATATAAATAAATATATGCGTACATACCTATATATGTACACCTACACACACACACACACACACACACACACACACATAATGCATATGCATATATATATGCAAGCAGAAGGGGAATTGTTTTGGAGGAGGAAGAGGACAAGCAGGAGGAGGAAGGGATCTCATGAGTGGGTAATGGGGGTGAATATGAGCCATATACAATTATATGCATGGAAATATCATAATGAAATACATTAGTATATACAAAGTAAAATAAATACAATTAAAATTTCTTCTAAAATGTGGAGAAAAATGCCGTAGTGGTCTGAGATTTAAATTGTGGTTGCAGCCACACAATTATAAATTATAAACCATATGCTGATAATTCTTTTCATACAGGATCTACTTGGGCTCTTAATAGACATTTTAAATGCTTTGAAAGATTACTCTGAAGCAGAAAGACATGTTCTAGTCTTGGATCTTTTTCTGTTGAATTGGCATAGTTGAACCATTAGCTCATCGCACTGAAAATACATTGTCCATCTTTGTATGAACACTCTGACCTCCTTCTTATATTAAGGTCTTTGCCCTCAACTCTCTCTGTACGTGGAGAGTTGTGTTACTTCTTTTTATGGCTAGTCTCTCCAGATTTTGTCTTGGAAGTCATCCCTACAAGCCAATTTAAATTAGCTAAAAATCCTCTTCTCTCCTTTTAATTTATTCATATTTTTCATTATTTATCGACCTCTGAAATTATGTGGTGAGTTATTTTTTAAAATATACCTGTTCCTACAAGACTAGTAGATTTTGTCACTGTAGATATCTTTCTTTGTTCCCATACATATCCTAAATGCACATATAGAAGCGTGGATAAAGTAAGTCATTGACAAATATTTTGTTAAGTGAATTAATTTATTAAAAGAAAATTCTGTGTAAAACAGTGAACTATTACAACTACTTAATTAACACTCTGACTCTTGGAACTTGCAGGCTGCCCAATGTCAGTGTATTTCCAAAGTTGTTATAAAGTCAGTGTCCTCTCCAGTTACTGCTTTTCTACCATCCTTTGAAAGTTAAAATGATAGTAAAAAGAAATATGCTGAGGTGACCTTAGCGGAGGGAAGAAAAGTACAAAGCATCTGTCACATTATCATTTCAGCTTGTCTTCTTTAGATGGACTGTGTTGCTCAAATTTTAATGATAATTTATTTATAAGCCATAGATGATTATGTCATTTACAGTTCCAACTGCAGGATATATGTAGTGACTCTGTCTCTATCGTTTTTGGAATCCTCAATTTTGAAGTAGAAAAAATCTGCTAAACCTTGCATGTGATAAAGCAAGTTTGACTAGTACCTCTTCTCATGGCTATGGATAAAATAGTGTAATCCACAAGTATTGTAGAATGATAGATTTTTAATTCTTAATATAGTTCCTTTGCAATTAATTCCAAATTATTCAAAAAATGTTAAATCTAAATTAAAGAATGAAGTTCTTGCAAGATACAACTTTTTGTGTGATGAACTGCAAGATCTCAAAATCAGACATGGCTTTTCCTATGCTCACAGAAACATTATTATTATTATTATTATTATTATTATTATTAATTAATTAATTAATTTTGCAGTAAGGGGATTGAAGCCAGGGCTTGTGTTCGCATGCTTTGCAAGGGCTGGACCACTGACCTGCAGCCCCAGCCCTTTCTTTTCTTTTCTTTTCTTTTTTTTTTTTTTTTTACTTTTTGAGACAGGATCTCACTAAGTTACACAGACTGCTTCTGGTCTTGAAATTGTGATTGTCTATCTCTGCCTCCTGAGCTGCTGGGATTACAGGTGTGCACCACCACGCCTGGCACAGAAACTTTTTTAGAAATAAGACATGTATATATGATTATGTCGAACACATGTGCTTATATATAATGCATGCTTATATATTTACCATCTCAATAGTATACATATACTTTCCAATGATGATACTCAGTGCATAATTATGTATGATGTAATAGAATAGTTAAATGAATACTTGTGTTCATGTAAAGGGAATGTGCTTTGGGTGAAGTTTCAAGTATAGTACTTGCACACTACTATAATTTATTTTCATTACACATTAGAATATAAATTTCTTTTTACTTAACACATTAGATAAAAATCACTTTAGAAAACAAAACATGTATCAATATCAAACTCAGTAAATATATTTATGACTATATATGCAGAGCTTCTGAAAAAGTCATAGCAAATATTATGCATTGTATTCCATACAGAGAAAAATTGCAGTTTGGCCAACAAAACATAATGGTTTTTGATGAAAATACCAACCAGGAAACATTCTTTTTATCCACTGTGCTCAAAAACATGAATAATATTATCAGAGCCATTGTAGGTAATGATAATTGTCAAGACAGATATTTTACATGATTTTTATTCTTAATACTGCTTTTAAAATACTCTGTAATTGGGTGACCTTACTTATGTTCCACTAAATCCTATTTGCGATGCTTCACCAAAATTTAATTCATTTATTCTCCCTCAAATGATGGTTTTAAAGTTCGTTTTGTTTATTTAAGCCACATTGATATAATAGCTTTTTACTTGGAGCTCATCACTGAAAAGTTGTGGTGCAGTGGATGTTTGTATTGGCACTTACTCGATCCTTCTGTCATTAGACATTACAAATAATCCATTTTGGATTTTTTTCAGCTAGAAGAACCTCCTATTTTGTCTTTCAATTCAATTTTACTTTTCTAATTTGGTCTTCCTATTCCCTAATGTTCATAATGTATAACTTATCTGTCCAATAAGATTTTCTTATATGCTCATTTCAAGTGCCCTATGCAATTATATATTTTCTCATTTTTCATGATTATTTGTTTCATAGACTTTAAATTCTTCAGTAATTTCTCCAGCAAAACATTTCCTCCTACAATGACAATTATTGATTTCAAAAGCAGTATAACTAATCATAACCTGTTAACCTATCCTCTAAGTTTACTAAAGAGTGCACCCAAAGCACTTCTATTCTTTTATAAAATTAGTGTTACTGTTCTGAAGAGGAGAAAACATGTTATAAAGTATAATCAATGCCATTAATGAGTTAATATTTGATCAATAAATATCTATACATATTTTAAAATTTATACTGAATCATAATGTCGAAGTTGATGTTATTTTTTCTGCTTAAAAATGCTTAATATAAGCTGGACACTGGGGCATATGCCTGCAATCCCAGCAATTCAGGAAGCTGAGGCAGGAGGAATATGAGTTTGAGGATAAAGGTAGCCTGACCAGCTTAGTAAAAGCCTGTCTCAAAATAAAAAAACTAAAAAGGGGGTGTGGGTGTGGCTCAGTGGCATAGCACTTGCTTAGCATGGGCTAGGTCCTTGGTTGAAGCCTCCAATACCATGAAAAGAAAATGTTTGACATAAATTAATGACTGAAATAATATATCTTCAAATTAGTGTCTCATAAATTACCATTGTACTGGAATACTACAAATTATGTTTTAATGGGGGCTGGGATTTAGCTCAGTTGGTAGAGCACTGCGCTGCAGTCTCTGAGGTCCTGAGTTCAATTCCTAGCATTGTAAAAATGGGAGAAGGACCTGGCAATCCACTCCTAAGGCAATCCTGAAACAGTCAGCCATTGAAAACCCTATGAGGGTTGCTATGAGTCGGGTACCGACTCGACGGCACCTAACAACAACAACAACAACAATGCTTTAATGTGAAAACTGACAACAAAGCTATGGTGTATTAAAAAATAGGAACTTTAATTATCTTCCCAGTCTATTTCCACTCATTACTTTGTTGTTGTCATTAGGTGATGTCAGGTTGGTATCCCACTTGTGACCCTCATAGGGTTTTCAATGGCTGACTGTTTCGGGATTGCCTTGGGAGTGGATTGCAAGGTCATTTCCCAACTCATTACTTAAAATACTGTTATATGGATCTTTTAAAGCCATTCTTCTTTTTTTTTTTCTATTGGCAAATTTTCACTTTTTTTCTTTCTTTTCTTTGATCTATCTTTCTGTCTTTTTTTCTTTTCAGTACTAGGAGGCTGAACCAAAGGTCTAAAAGATGCTAGATGAATGTTCTACCACTGAGCTACACCCCCAGTGCCTTTACATTTTTTATTTTGAGACAGCAATCTTGCTGTCCAAAGGCTGCCTCTGGCCTTAACCTCTCGCTCTTCCTGCCTCTGTGTCCCCAGTTGCTGGGATTAGATGTGTGGACCATTGTACCTGGCTCTTTTTCCCTTTCTATAACTGATCATTTTCTACTTCTGGATGCTTAGGCATCTCTATATGTCTCATTTATCTTCATGATATGACAGCTTCTTTATATCCATACACATGCACACACATTTGTGTGTATATATGTATATATGTGTACATATATGTGTTTGTATGTGTGTATATATGTACATTTGTGTGTGTATACATATATCTGTTCTCATAATGACCCCTTTGTAAACAGAATATATATTCTTCCTTTTCTTGTTTTTAGTAAATAATTTTCATATTTCAAACAGTTTATGGAAGTGGCTGGGCACGGTGGCCTATGCCTGTAATCCCAGCAACTCTTGAGGCAGAGGCAGGAGGATCACAAGTTTGAGACCAGAGATAGTCTGCATACATGCAAATGTGAGGCCCTGGGTTCAAATCCCAGTACCACACACAAAAAATATCAGTTTATGGAAGTAATGTTTATAGGACACCTATATGTACAGGCATTGGGAGAAGGACCCGGCAATCCACTCTCAAAATCAATCAGCCATTGAAAACCCTATGAGTAGCAGAGAAGCACTTACGATAGTGTTTCACCTGTTGTATGAGTGGGATACTGACTTGATGGCACCTAACAACAACAACGACATATGTACCAGGCAGCAATGACAGCAGCCATTTATGGAGTGGCTCCTTTTTGGCCAGGCATGTAAAGACATGGTCTTCACAGATCTCCTACTAGGTGGGTGCTATTAGACCCTGTTCTGTGAGTGAGGTCATTGAACTCACAGAAGCTCAATTACTTGTTCAGGAACCCACATCTAGTAAATTGCCCCAGCAGAAGAGGAGGACCAATGTGCTGGCAGGTAGTTGTGATCCCCCTGCACTGCAAAACAGCCTGGTGACAAAGGGAGGCTGACTACTGAATGGAAGTTCTGGCGGCATGCTGCCACAGTGCCGGTGGGGGGAGGCACACTATGCAAGTGTGGTTGAGAGACAAAGGGACTCAGTCTTTTACCACTATCAACAGCCTTGTGTGCCATTGGATGAATCTGGGAGCAAGATTATCATTCAATTAAATAAACAAAAATGTTGTGAGCTGCTGGCTGCCCTGAGAAATTGGTAGCTACTGTGAACGCTCTAGCATTGTGGGATTCCCTGAGGGCCCAGTGCTGTGCAGTGGGCCTGGAACAAGTGAGCCTGTGCACCTGACTGTGCCTGTGCTGGTTGCAGAGAGCCAAGCACACTGTATTGTGGAGGAATAGACAGAGAGGCTTAGTGGGCTTAGGGAAATGAAGTGCCTGGGATCATCCTGAAATTGGGCTAACCTGCAAAAGAACAGATAAGCACTTGGGTGAATCACAGCTGAGCACCACGCAGATGCACGCTTTTGCAAGTTGTCTACCCATAGTTTGGGCTGGGACCACTGCTGTGGACAATACAGACATAGCTACCTAGGCTGTATCTACCCTGGGGAGAGAGAACTAGGTGCACAGTTGGACAGTATGCAGTGCCCAATTGAACAACTTTCAGTGACACAGCTCCTGGAGTCCTGGTAGGGATTATGGCAAGCAATTGGTCAGTGAGCTTGGAACGGGATCATCCCATAAGTGTTTGAAGGTATTTGGAGGGCACAAGCCCACTCTGAGAACAGATCTGGAACTGCAGGGGACGGGTGAGGACTAGGCCAGGTAATTGGCACCATTCAAAGGGCAAGACAGACACACAGGGAACGGAGTCATTGATACATACACTGAACCAATCAGCAGGAGGAGTTGATCTGTTTTTGGATTAGTTTTTTTTTTTCCTCTTTTTTTGTATGATTGTATGTTTCCGGTTTTTGATTTCTTGGTTGTTACTGTTCTATTACTGAGCTTGGTTGGCTTTTCTCTTATTCTCTTTTTGCTTTCCTCTACATAACTTTCTCTGTTCCTCTACTTCTTTAGACTTTGATACCTTTCTTCACCCTCTCACTAGTGATAATTTTTACCCATTATTCTTTCTAGGTTACCCTAGGCAATCAATACTTATCCAATTTATTTGTCAAAGCCAAAAAAGAACACTTCATCCTTATAAGGAACACCTCCCATCCTTGTATTTGCTATACCTTCTGGAATATATATATATATGTTCTGAAATAGATTTCTAATTTTTCCAATACTTTTCTCTATCATACTCCAGCACTCACCTATGTGTTTGTTCTTTGTCTTTATTCCTATTTAATCCTGTTCTTGCCTCTACTATACCCACCTACTTATCAGACCTTCACCTTTCTGCCTTCAATACCTATACTATATACAATATTTACCAAAACATCCTATTTGTTGCTATCCTGATCAATGCCTTCCCACACATACCTTATTAAATAACACAAGGCCTCAAACCAGATTGAACATAGTAATAAACATGAGATCAGGCAAAGCTATTACTTTAGCAGCAGAATGCTTTCTATACTCTGAGTGATACCAGAGACCAAGATCTCAAAGAAGACATTAAATTAAATAACCCCAAACAAGTTGTTGTTAGGTGCTGTCAAGTTGGGTCTGATTCATAGCAGCCCTATGTACAACAGAAAAAACACTCCCCTGACACTATGCCATGCTTGGCAACATGTCAGTGCTTCTCTGCTATTCATAAGGTTTTCAGTGAATAGGGTTTCCACTGATTATTTCAGGATTATTTTATGGGAGAGGGCTGCCAGGTTCTTCTCCCATTTTTCTAGTCTTGGGGGTCAAACTCAGGATCTCAGAGAGCACAGAGCAGCACTCTACCAACTGAGCTAAACCTCAGCGCCAACCCCAAACATATAAGGTAGTAATGACCACACCAAGCAATGCCCAAAACTCAACTGAAATGATACAAAATATGAAAAAAAAAAAACAAGATGAGGAAGATACCCAAATGACCACAATCTTTCAGTAAGTGAAATGAAAGAAAACAAAATCCTAGAAATGTCAGAAAAGTAATTTAGATGTCTGCTTAGAACTATGTTAGAAGACCTCAAAAATACCACAACCCAGCAGATGAAGGCAACTGAAATACTGGACAGAAAAAGTATCTAACTTAGAAGAAAAATTTAGCAAAGAAACCTGGATCCTGAAAAGAAAACCAAACAATTTCTGTAACTATAAAACACAGTCTGTCAAATAAAAGTGGCAATAGAATCTAATGTATCTAGATTAGATGAAGAAAAAAATGAATATCAGAGATTGAAGGAAAAGTTGAACAGCTTAGTTATTCAGATCACAAGAAGGACACAAAGGTGAAGCAAAGTGACCAATATTTTCAAGAGTTCTTTGGAAGAATGAGGAGAGAGCAACCTCCAAATATAGGGAGGTACAAGAAGAAACTGAAACTAAGGCTAGGAGCATAGAAAATCTATTCAATGAAACAATAAGTGATAACTTCCCAAACCTAAGGAAAGAAATAGACACTCAACAAGGGAGGCATTCAGAACCTCAAATAGACTATACCAGAACAGATCCTCTCCTTGTCATATCATAGTTGGAATGCTAAATCTCCAAAGCAAACAAATAATTTTGAACAATGCAAGAGAAAAACGTCAACTCACTTAAAGGCAAACCCATTTTAATAACAGCTGGCTCACAAAATCAAACCTAAAGGCAAAGAAAGCATAGCCAGATGTTTATTGAGTCCTGAAAACTAATAATTGCCAACCAAGAGAACAATATTCTGCAGTGTTATCCTTTAAAATAGACCAAGAGATTACATCTTTTTATTATATAAACAAAGTTAAGCAATTCTTGACCTCAAACCACAATCCAGCTTTGCAAAAAACAATTAAAGAAATACTACATATAGAAGAAGAAGGACAAGCCCCAATGAAAAATAATGAAGAAATAAATAAAATACAAGAGAGGAAGGAATGAATAAAACAAGCTAATATAGAAACAAAGATATGTAACTGAATGAGGCCTAGGATGAAAAGGGAACAGAGTGAAGAAAAAGAAACATCCAAATCTATCAAGAGAACAACCAACAAAGCCATACAGTATACAAAGCTTCTCTCAATAACCACCCTAAATGTAAACTTTCTTAACTTACCATTTAGAAGGCACCATTTGGCCAAGTGGATTAAAGAACATAAATGCTCTATATGTGGGATTAAAGAGACTTGTCTCATCCACAAGGACCAAAATAGACTGAAAATAGAGACTGATAATCAATATACCAAGCATGAGGAAAGCAATGAAAAGCATGGATACCTATATTAAATTCTGAGGAACTTAACTTCAACCTCAAACTAATCAGAAGAGACAAGGAAGGTTATGGCATACTAATAAAGGGAAAAATCAACCAAGAAGACACAAGGTTAGTCAATACTAATGCACCAAACATAGGAGCACTTAACTTCATAAAGCAAACTTTATTGGCAATACAGGTACACATAGGTCCAGGCACAATAATTATGGGAAAACTCAATACTCCATTCTCTTCAATAGACAGATCATCAAACCAAAGAAATCAACAACGAGAAAAAAATAAACACTGATGGATTTAAACAAAACCATAGACCAACTAGACCTAACACATGTCTATAGAATATTCCACCCAACAGAGGCAGAAGACACGTTCTTCTCAACACCACAGGGACCTTTTCCTAATATAGACCACAGTTTAGTCCACAAAAATGGCATCCACAAATACAAAAAAATTATCCCCTGTACCTTACCAAATCACAATGAAGTAAAACTAGAAGTCAAAAGCAAGGAAAACTACAAAATATGTTATGGAGGTTAAATAACACATTTCTGAATGATTGATGTGTCCTTGAAGAAATCAGAATTGAAGTTAAAAATTTTGGTCAAATGATAATGAAAAGAAAACCTACCAAAATCTATGGGATATAGCAAAGACAGTTCTATGAAGGATGTTCATAGCCATGAGTATCAACATTAAAAGTTAGGTAAGGTCCAATTAAATTACTTAACAATATACTCCAAGGTACTAGAATGATCAGCAATAAGCCAACTCCAAAACTAGTACACAGAAAGAAATAATAAAGATTAAGGCAGAGATTAATGAAATAGAAATTAAAAGGGCAATACAAAACATTAATGAAACTAAGAGTTGGTTCTTTGAAAAGATAAAGTTGACACTCACTTAGCCAAATTCACCAATGAGAGAGAGAGAGAGAGAGAGAGAGAGAGAGAGAGAGAGAGAGAGGGAGAAGAGAGAGAGGGAGAAAAAGAGAGAGAGCCCAAATTAATAAAATTAGATATGAAAAGTATATGTAACAACTGAACAATGAAATACAGAGGATCATCAGAGACTTCTTTGAGAAGCATATTTCAAAACAGAAAGAAAATACAGAAGAAATGGATAAATTCCTTAACACTTATGACCTACCAAATCTAAATCCTGAAGATATAAGCAAATTAATCAGACCTATAACAAGCAATGAAATGGAAGAAGTAATAAAAATGCTCCCAACAAAGAAAAGTCCAGGCTCTGATGGGTTGACAGTTGAATTTTTACAAATCTTTAAAGAAGAATTAATACCAATCCTCTTCAAAATATTTCATAAAATAGAAATGGAAGGTTTATTTCAAAATTAATTTTATAAATCCTGTGTCACTCTGATAACATAATAAGGACATTACAAAAAAGAATTATAGACCAGTTTTCCTGATGAATATTAATGCAAAGAACTTCAATAATATTATTTCAAACAAAATACAGTAATGTATAAGAAAGATCATACACAATGGTCAGGTCAGCTTCATTATATAGATGCAAGCCTGGTTCAACACAAGCAATTCAATTAATGTAATTCAACATTACAAGAAACTTGCAGACAGAAATCACATGATTGTCTCAATTGATGCTGAAAAACTTGATGCTGAATAAACCTCAACATCTGTTCATGATAATGTTCTGAAGAAACTGGGAGTAGAAGGAACATATCTCAACATCATAAAGGCCACATATGACAAACCTATAACCAATATCATATCAAACAGTGAATAATTGGAAGCATTCCCTCTAAGATCAGGAACAAGACAAGGATGTCCACTCTCTCCTCTCTTATTAAATATTGTGATTGAAGTCCTATCCAGAGGAATCAGCAAATAGGGAAAGAAAAGGTCAAATTATCCCTGTTTGCATATGACATGATCATATACCTAAAGCATCCAAAAAATTCCACTAGAAAGCTTTAAATGGCTCCTTCAGCAAAGTAAGAAGATACAAAATTAACACTTAAAAGGAAGAGAAAGAAATCAAAACAGTAATTCCATTCACAAAAGCCCACCAAAAAATTGATATTTAGGAAATGATATAACCAAAGAGGCTTTAGACCTCTACAGTACAAGCTTCAAAACACTAAAGTAAGAAATCGCAGAAGATACTAGAAAATGGAAGCGCTTCCCTTGCTTATGCATTGGTAGAATCAATATTGTGAAAATGGCTATACTACCAGAAGCAACCTACAGATTGAATGTTTCAGTTTTATTTGTTAGTTAGATGACATCAAATTGAGTCCAACTCAGAGCAACCCTATGCACAACAGAATGAAATAGTACCAAACACTGTTGCCATGCACAGGATCTTTTCATGTTTGAACCCATTGTTGCAGCCACTGTTTTTTCTTCTCATTTTGAGTCATACAACATCTGGAAAAGGAGGTCCTAGGGGCTTCACTCCATTTCAGTTACTAAGGTTGTGTCTGCTTTGAGGAGGCAACTCTTCTTCAGTAGTCTTTTGAGTGCCTTCCAACCTGGGGGTCTTATTTTCTGGCACTATATCTGACAGTGATCTGCTGTTATTCATAGAGTTTTCAATGACAAATTGTTTTGGGAGTGGGCTGCCAGGACATACTCCTTCATCTGTCTAATTCTGGAAGCACAGTTGAAACCTTGTCCACCATGGGTGGCCCCACTCTTATCTGAAATACCATTGGCATAGCTCTCAGCATCACAGATACATGCAAGCCACCACAGAATGACAAGCTGACAGACACATGGGGGAAACTCTATGAAAATATGAAAAAAAGGAAGAGGAAGGGAAAAAATCAATCAGGGTATTACCTATGGTTGCATATGACTATCATTATATTAGTTAAAATTCTTACATTCTTTTGCCCTTTTTCATTTACTTTGTTTTGTAAATGTTTAAGGATATGAAAGTACAAGCAAAACCAATTTAATAGTTGCATAATGTGTATGTCAACTGATATCACTCTATATTCCACTAACACATACAAATAAAATAAAAATAAAAGCTGTTTATGAAAATTCATTTAAAAAAAACTACTGTAAGATCTAGCTTTAAAAATAGCTAAAGGGAGTTGGGTGCAGTGGCATATACATGCAATCCCAATGACTCAGGAGGCAGAGGCAGGAGGATCGCAAGTTTGAGACCAGAAACAGTCTGAGTAATTTAGCGAAACCCTGTCTTAAAAAGTTAAAAAACAGTGGACTGGGGGTGCAGCTCAGTGGTCCAGCACAGCAAAGTATGAAAGTGTGAGGCCCTGAGTTTGACCCCCAGTACCATAAATAAATAAATAAATAAATAAATAAAATAGCCAAAGGGAAGCTAGAGAGGTAGCTCAGTGGTAGAGTACTGGCCTTGCATACACAGGCCCTTGGTTCAATCCCCAGTTCTATAAAAATAAAAAAAAGCCAGAAAATTTTATATTTGTAATTTACTTTTATTTCAACCTCTTTATTTTATATTTGAATGATCGGGTACTTTTTATACTTTAAATTTATTTAGGAAACAAACCCATTTAATAAATATTGTGAAGAATTTGAGCAAAAAGAAACATTTCTGCTGTATATATTTGTTGTACTTATATATTTGTTGTATGTAAATAAAAATAATGGCAAAATTCATGCTTTCTTTTAGTTCAGATGTTTTAAAATATTCTCTCACAGGATGTATTACAGGAAAATACGTATTATGTTTTGTTTGTGCAGATGAAGAATATCTCATTTCACCTTTCTATAAGAGGCATGCTGTTTCTATATAAACTCATACAATTCTAAATTTTAATATAAATTTGGTTTCTTATGGGACATGATATTAGGGAGAGGACAAAAAGGAATGAAAGAAGTTGTGTCATGTTAGGCACTGATTTAACTATTTGAAACCCTATACAAGGTCATACATATTTTAGATATAATTTTTTTTCATTTTAAAAAACATTACCTCATACATATGTGTAGCTTTCTTTTTTTAAAAATATAAATCCTCATAGAACTTTTCACTGTGTATAGGTTTTTTACCACCACAGCTCTGTGATTGCATACTGGAATTATTGGTTATAAAACTGTAGCATATTTAATTCAAACATAAAACTTCATAGCAATTTCACATAGGATGTTTTTTCCCTGACTTCCAAATTCATTGATCAAATATGACTGTAGGAAAGATTGACACATACAGACTTGGGTGCTATCTTATATAGAGATCCTTGGAAGCAAAATTCAAGTGAGGGATGTGTATCCATATGATTTATTGAAGGAAAGCTGTCACAGGATGGGGCCAGAAGAAAACAGGATATGACTGGGGATGAGCCCTCAGCTCCTAACAGCCTACTTCAGAGCAGTTAGGTGATTGGTTGTATTAGCTGAATGAAAGAAGCAAAGAAAGGCATCACCAAAGTCCACTTCCAAATGTGCAAAAAGAGAGTATCTTTATTTTCAGTTGCACACAGTATCTCCCTGTAGAGCATCTCTGTCTTTTCTCCTAACCAGAGAGATATAAAAGGGAAGGTAAGTCTTTCTTTCTGGTTCTATTACTTGTGTTTCTGTTGGCTGTGGTGATAGTGGTTTGTTTTAGCTCAGTTGGTAGAGTGCTGTGCTGCAGTCTCGGACGTCCTGAGTTCAATTCCCAGCACCACAAAAATGGGAGAAAGAACTGGCAATCCACTCTCAAGGCAATCCTGAAACAGTCAGCCATTGAAAACCCTATGAGGGTTGCTATGAGTCGGATACCGACTCAAGGGCACCTAACAACAACAACAACAACAAAAAGATATAATTTGTGTATATGGTGACTATCAATGCCAATTGTTCTTCATTTTGTTTGGCCTTTGAGTATTAACTTTGCCTTCCTGCAGCCACTACTGAAATGACCTTGGTGGTGATACTTCTGATTTCAAGTAACCTGCATGAAGTACATTAGTGTGATGGGAATAAAAAGAGGTGACTAGATTTATCAGTTTCATGTGGTGTAAAATTGATGCATCTCTGGCTCAAATACTTTGTTGATTTATGTTAGAGGCAATTGCCAGATACAATGTTTCTGTTTTGCAACTCTTTAAATAATATTCTAAGTACATAATGACCTGCCTTAGACCTTCTGCCATCCACTAGTATGGTAACAATAGGCTTTACTAGTTTTCTAAGGAATATTCACAGTCTGAAATTCCTCTTCCCCAGTAAAAATGATTGTTAATTCTTCAGTTGTGCTTCATTTCACGTTGATTATGATACTACTGACATCATGTTGCAGTTGTTAGGTCCGACTCACAGAGACCCTACATACAATAGGAGGAACATTATTTTTGTGCTTCCCTGCTATTCATAGGGTTTTTGATGGCTGATTTTTTTGGGGGGAGTGGGTGGCTAGGTCTTTCTCCCAACCCTATAGCCCTTGGTGTTCCCAGGCAGTCTCCTTTCCAAGTACTTACTAACCAGGCCTGACTATGCTTAGCTTCTGAGATCTAATGGGATTGGACGCCACAGTGGTACTGATACAGACATTGACGTTATAGCTTCTGAAAATTCTATAGAATTTAAAGTTTGATCATTTAAAAATGTTTTGAGATAGAAAATTCTTGAAACAATATGAATTATTCTTACTTTTCTATTACATTTTTAATTTTAGTGGGATTATGGAAAGAGGGATCAGTCAGTATAGGAGCTTTACTTATTCATTTCATTCACAAGTTCTTTACCATTTTTGGCTATACTATGAAATAACCTAGAGATTCAGTGCAATCCCCAGCAAAATTTCAATGATATATTTCACAGAAATAGTAAAAACATACTAAAATTCATATGGAAACACACACACAAAAAAACTTGTATAGACAAAATATTCCCAAGCAGTAAAAGTATTGCAGGCATCACCATACATAACTCTAAAGTACACTACAGGGTCATAGTAGCAAAATCAGCTTGGTTCTTGCACAAAAACAGATGTAAAGTTTGAAGGAACAGAATAATAGACCCACATATTCACCCACACAGCTCCACTAACCTGATCTTTGACAAAGTTGCCAACGGCATATTGAAGAAAAGATAGCACTTTCAGCACGTGTTCCCTGCAATATTGGATATCCGTATATACAAGAATGAAGATAGATCCATATCTCTCAATCTATATGAAAATCAGCTCAAAATGGATCAGAAATTTCAGCATAAAACTGAAAGATTTGAAAGTTCTAGAAGCAAAGGTAGGGAAATATTCCAACTTACAGTCATAGGCAAGTTCTTTCTTAACAAGACTCCAATAGCCCAGGAAACTACAGCAAGAATTGACAACTGAGATTTCATAAAATTAAAAAGCTTTTCACCACAATGGAAACAATTAATAGAAGAAAGGGAAAGGCCATAGAATGTAAGAAAATATTTGCATCCTACACATCTGACAGAGGATTAATATCAGGGATATACAAATAATTCAAGAAATTAAACACCAAATAATTAAATAAATAAGGGGGCAATAGAACTGAACAGATAGTTCTCAAAAGAAAAAATATGTGTCCAATAAACATATGAAAAATGTTTAATATCTCTAGTTATAAGGGAAATGCAAATCAAAACTTCACTGAGATTCCATTTCACTCTGGTTAGAATGGCTAGCAACAACAAAACAAACAACAAATGCTGGTGAGGATGTAGAGAAAAAGGAACACTTTTATACTGCTGATGGGACTGTGAATTTGTTGAGCCATTATGGAGATAAGTACAAAGTTTCCTCAGAAAACTAAAAATAGAATTACCATATGATCCAGATATAGCACTTCTTGGAATACACCCAAAGGAAGATTAAGTCATCACACCACAGGGACACCTGAACTTCAATGTTTACTGGAGCACTCTTCACAATTGCAAGGGCTTGGAATCAACACAGATGTCCACCAACAGATGATTGGATTAAAACCATGGTATATATACACAATGGAATATTGTTCAACAGTAAATAAGAATGGAATTATGCCATTTGCAGCAAAATGGAGGGAATTGGAATGTATTACTTTAAGCAAAAGAACCCATATTCAAAAAGAGAAATAGGACATATTCTCATTCATATGCAGGAGCTATATCTACCTTAAAGGGAAATATATATATATATATATATATATATATATATATATATATATGGCTCGGATTTAACTCAGTTGGTAGAGCGTCACTCTGCAGTCTCTGAGGTCCTGAGTTCGATTCCCAGCACTGTAAAAATGGGAGAATGATGTGGCAATCCACTCCCAAAGCAATCCCCAAACAATCAGCCATTGAAAACCCTTTGACAGTCACTATAAGTGGGACACGACTCGACGGCACCTAACAATATCACACACACACACACACACACACACACACACACAGACACACATCTCTCTCTCTCTCTCTCTCTCTCTCTCTCTCTATCTATCTATAGATACTGTATGAATTTCACAATACTGTATGAAATTAAAAGTAATCCATACCATACCTTATAAATATTCATAATTATTGATACATGCTAATAAAAAATTTTGTACATTGTTTGGGGAGATGAAAATGTCAAAAACCTGGTTTTGATGATTGCACACTGTATATATGGATGGAATTATCACTCTCTACTCCATAAATATAAATAAAAATCTGCCCTGTACCATTGTCTATCAGATCATTTCCTAAATATCATTATGTCCTAGAGTTAGTAAAGCATGCAAATAGAATCATAATTATACTTACATAATAAAATTCTTAATGTACATTTACTTATAATTTATTTGTAATGAGCTTTTGTAACAAATGTTGAAATAGAGAACTTACAAAATATATAATACAGGAGATTTAATTTGCAATTTCAACTCATATAGGTTGAACAGGGTCATTTAAAAATTCTTTTGAAAGTTAACTTGGTGTAATCTTCTTTGTACTACAAAATGTCTTATTTATTATGTGTGTTGAAAGATTGCTTCCCAGTGCAGGTCTTCATTGTTAAAGTAGAATTGCACTGGAGTGGGGCTGAAATCAACTTTTTAACTAATTCTATTTCCATATTTTGATATTATCTTATTGTTTATAGATATATATTTTTAAGGAAAAGTAATTTGCAGTCTACCAGCAAAATAAAGGAGCCTACTCAACAACTAGATTCAAATTTTATTGAGTGGAAATCTCTATTTTCTATTTTTTATTTTTAATATTATTGTTTTTTCTTTTTATTTTGAATAGAATGAGAAATATGTTTGACAACTTTTTAAATATCTCTTATTTCTTGACTAAATCATAATATGATATTGAAAAAAAATAGTTTCAATAATTGTTAAATTCCTCAGTTTACTCTGGAATGCATGGAAGCAATATAAAATACATGCAATTAGAATAAATTGAAGTTTTGATATGAGAGAAAGTTGGCTTTTAATCAGGTAGTGCTACTTTCTGTCTCTTCTACCTTCTTAGATGGCAAGATGTTGACAGAAGTTCTAAACAGTATGTATATACATGCTATTGCTAGAACCAGGATAAGGAACCATCTTCTCAGGTATCTTTGCAAGAAGAAAAATTTTTACCTAAGTATTCTAGCAGATCTCTCCTTCTTTCTCAGAGCTCAACAAAGTATTACTTCATTAGCACTCATAAACTACTATCATTCATCATTGTCTTTTGAAAACTATTATGTTCTTCTATTAGATTTTTAGATACCTTGGTGGAAAACAGAATCACTGTGACTAGGGTCTTTCTCTTTCTCCTTCCTTCCTTCCTTCCTTCCCTCCTTCCTTCCTTCCTTCCTTTCTTCCTCTCTCTTTCTTTCTTTTTCTTTCTTCCCTTCTTTTGTGTACTGGTGAATTTGACCTATGGCCTTGTGCATGCTACGCAATTGCTCCACTGTGGAGTCACACCTCCAGTTCCTTTTTCATTTTTTATCTTGATACAGGGTCTCAGTAAGTTGTGCAAGCTACCTATGGGCCTTGAACTTGTGATCCTCCTGCCTCCACCTCCCAAGTCACTTGGTTTTTAGCATGACTAATTTTAGTCATTCAGAATTTACACAAAAAACTGCAGAGTGCATAATCTTTCTTTAAGATACATAGGGGAGAGAAAAATATCTAAATAAAACTACTAGGAAGGTAGAGAGAGGAATGGAACACTAGGTAGGCAATCAATGTTTACATTAAACAATAAGTTAAAATCATATTAAATTATGTTTACTGACAAATCAATGTAAGATGATATATGTTATTAATACTTCTGTGCAATAGCAATCCAACATCAAGAATACCAGTTCTTTTCCTTGTTTTTATTTTCAGAAATTATTTATAAAAAATATTTAATAGCAGTACAATGTAAACTAGTGATGGTGTGTTCAAGCAGGTCGGATCTGCTAGAAGTCTGTCAGAATCACTGCTAAGATTAAGTTTTATTCATTAGCAACTTTACAATGATAATGGCACTATTGGGGAGCTGGTAGAGTACTGCTCTACACTCTGAGGTTTTGGATTCGATCCCTAGTACTGCAAAATGGGAGAAGGACCTGGCAGTCCACTCTCAAAGCAATCTGGAAACAATCAGCCATTGAAAACCCTATGAATAGTGGAGAAGCACTGACATAGTGCCAGGGATATAATAGTCTCGGGTAGTATTTTGTTCTATTGTACATAGGATCGCTATGAGTGGGACCCAACTCAACTTCACGTAACAAAAATATCATAAAATCTACTTCACATCATTGTTTGGCAAATTCAAATATTCATAATATTTAACTCAAGTGCATAAAAGCTCTAGGGCCCCATGGACTATTTTGAGAAACACTATATTCAAAAGTAAAAGTTCCAATTTTGGGAATTTAAGAGAATGAGCAAGTACAGACAGACAGATATAAACACATGGGTCAATACTCGTCTACTTTATTATTTGATAGAAGACAAAAAAAGGGATGAATATCATCTGACCAACTAGGAAAGTGTTTTCTAGGTCTGTCCCCTTAATTGTGACATTGAAAAGGTTTTAACTCTTTACAAAATTCCTTCATTTCTAGAACAAAGCATTCTTCCCATAAGGAACTGCATGTGGTGAAAAATGCTTATGTTAATTAATTTGTGGACCTTGCTTAGAAGGAATTAATTACTTATTTGGAAACATGGAAGCCAGATCAGAATAGTCTATACACACAAATTAAATCATTTATTCCTTCACTTTCTGACATAAACAAGATATGAAAAATGATTTTAAAATAATTTTGATGTTTCAAAGCCTTTTTTATTTTAAATATAATTTTAGATATACAGAATGCAAAGATTCTACTCAGAAGTTTTACGTATCTCATATGTCATTCAACTTTCTCCAAAACTATCATCTTTCACAACTATTGTGTATTTATTATAACTAAAAAACTGATGTTGTTATGGTTTGAATATGAAGTATTGCCCAAGTGTGTTCATGTACAGAAGGCTTGGCTCCCATCAGGAGGTGCTATTGAGAGGTGGTTGGATCATGAGGGTGCTAATTTCATCAAATGGATTGATCCACTGATGAGATTATACTTAATGGGTTTTTGGGCAGGGGAGTCTTCCTGGAGAAAGGAGGCTTCTGGGGATAATGCATTGGAGTATATATCTTACACTGACCCCTTCTTTTTGCTGTCACTGCTTCCTGGCTGCCCTGAAGTAAGCAGCTTTCCTCCTCAATGCACTTCTGCCACAATGTTTCTTCCTTGTCACAGACTTGAAAGAAACAGAGCCAGCTGGTCATGGGTTGCAACCTCTAAAACTCTGGTTCAAAATAAATACTTTCTCCCTTAAGCTGTTTTCTCAAGTATTATATCACAATGACAAAAAGTGACTAACACAAACATTGTTACAATACTATTAACTAATCTGTAGATTTTCTTCCTATTTCACATTTTTTCTAGAAATGTCTTTTTTTCTCTTCCAGGATCCCACCCAGATTGCCATGTTGCTTTTAGCATCATACCTCTGTAATTTTTTCCATTCTGTGACATTTTTTTGGTTTTTCCTTGCTTCTCATTTTTGGGGGAGTACTGCTCAAATATTTTGTAGAATGGACCTCAATCTGTCTTAGATTTTTTTTCTCATGACTATATTGACATTATGAATTTGGAGGAATAATGCTATTGAGGTGAAGTATTTTATCATTGTATTAAAGTATACAAATTATCAGCATAGATTACTAATGGTCATATTTAAGTTGGTTGAGGTAGTGTTTCCACGTTTTTCAACATGAATAATTACCATTTTCTCTGTTGGTACTCTATTTCAAGCATGCCCAACCAGGAGCCTATGGGTGTGTTTTTTAGTGTTTATTGTCTTTGCTTACATATATTCACTATCTTGTTCCTGTTAGGTGCCATTGAGTTGGGTCTGACTCATTGCGATTCTCATAGGGTTTTCGATAGCTGATTGTTTAGAGATTGCTTTGGAAGTGGATTGCCACGTTCTCCCATTTTGGCCTTGCTACAGATTGAACCCAGATCCTCAAAGAGTATGGACCAGCACTCTACCAACTGAGATAAATCCAGCCCCCTGCACTAACTATATTATAAAATTTAATTGCAGCCCAAGACAAATCCTCTTTATGCAGCTGAGGGAAGCCAAAAGGTTGGACATTTGCACTCTATTCTTTGGAAGCTAGTCCCTGAGTCTAACTCATTGGATGCACTGCCAGCAAATATGACAAATTTGCGTGTGTTAAATATTTCTTAGCCAGGAGTGATGGAACATGCTTGTAACTGATGTTACCCCTTGAGAATATGAAGCAGGAGTATTGAAAATTCAAGGCCAGCTTGGATTACATAGTGATATCCTGTCTCCTCCAACAAAGAAATCTAAAAACATATAGCTACAATCATTATGTACCAAGTCAAATCTTCCATTTCAGCTCCTTTATGCAGCAATTTTAGATATATTTCTAAAAGATAACAATCAAATGAAGTAATTTTAGTATCCATGTAGACTCAATAAGACGATATAAAATTTCCCCCAGATCTCTTTTCTTTAAATAGTATATATATAAGAATATCAAGAAATTAGTCTTGAATAGAAGGTCAAAACTGTGAACATTTGACAAGAACTTGGTTTTTGCAGTAAATAAACAATTTCCAAGGTGTTAGCTCCTTTTGAAAGCTGAATCAATTCCTACAGAATATGAGAACACATTTAGTATCACCAGCATTACTTTACTCCCATGGCCTTAAATTATTGTTTGATGCAATGTGGAAAAGTATCTAATTTGCTGTCAAGTAACAGCTTGCTCATTAGAAGAATGAGTGAGCTCTGTTTCAAATATATTTTTGTTACATTAGGCAGTATTTCTCACATTATGGGTTACATTCACTTGATATATCATAGGAGAATCTCTTGGTAAAATAGAAAAGTTGCCATATATTTATATTTTCTTTCATTGATATTTCCACTTATGCCTATTCAGGAAAGTATAAATGAATACAAAAGAACATGAAGAAAAATCATTGTAATTAGTATAAGAGGAATTCTTGACAAATTTGTTAAAATACTTTTTTTCATTTTTCTCCTCCACTCCCATCTTATGGACATCTCAAACACACACTCCCATCCACACAAATTCCGTGTTTCATTAATATTACAACTAAATTTGATATGAGCTTTGAAATCATCTTCAATAACTGAATAAATTAGCCATCAAGTTTTATTGATTGTTCTTTCAAAATAATACTTTATGCCTTTTTCTATACTCTTATTGACTCTACCTCTTTTCAGATGCTCATACCTAGTGCATCAAAGTAACTTCCTTTCTAATATCCTTCCCTCAATCTCATCATTTCTAACATTTATTTGATTCCTTGTCATAGTGTGATGTTCAAAAACATCATATGGAATACATAAACTTCTGGTAAAACAACAACAACAACAACAAAAAACCCTCTGATGTTCCTCCTCTACCTACAAAATCATATCTGAGGTCCATTAGTATTTTGTTCCTGTGTTTATTTGTAAATTGTGGTGGATATTTCTAACTTATGTATCTCATTCTTCTTTTCTCTTTTGAAAAAAAACTTTTCGTATGTTCTAGGAAATGCTAGTTTTCTGATACTAAATTGGTTAGCTCTAGTATGACTCTTTCAGAGGGATTGTGCATTCTTGGTTTTGTGCTGATTGGTTTGGCTTTTAGCTCTTAGTGTGATATCAATCAGTTCTATTTCCTCATTACTGTGGCTACTATTAATTGCTCAAGGAATGGACATAGTGTCAGACTAGGACAATTACAGTCTTTCCCCAGTTTGTACTTGTGGTCAAAGAAGGATTTCTTAAACTCTTCCTATAGACAAACTTGGAGCCATGAGGAGCGAACAATACTTGTTCCATTTCCTGCTACTCAGAAGCTGCTAACCAGCCTCAGAGAATGCAGCCAAGAGAGGGAAAGAGATACTCAAAAGATTGAGAGCTGGTAGCCTTAAAAATTCCTTGTTCTGGTAAACAAGCCTTGAAAATGGGATGAATATCAAAAGAAGCCTAGCCAAAACACAGAAATAGTCTGAAGAAGATGCATCTAAACATTGGGTATAATCTATAACACCTTCGCTACTCATGCCATTGCTGTTGCCACCAAAATGAATATTCAGCTATCTATTTCTTTGACTCACTCACTCCAGATTTAAGGCCAACTTGAGAGTGTGTGAGTGCCTAACACAAGACATGTATATGTCCACAGGTTACCAAGAGTTGAAATGAGCAAATATTTGCTCTTAGATTTCTGATGTCTGAGGTGAACACTGTTTCCTACCATGAAGTGCATAGTGGCAGATCCCCAAATATGAAAAATCGTTAGTGCAGTGGTTAGTGAGGCCAAAAAACAAACAAACAACAACAACAACAACAACAACAAAAACCAAATACCCCCAACTCAGAGTATTTTTCTTTCTAAGCTAGTTTTGGGGATTTCAATTGCAAAATCATTTTAGACCAATATATTCACACATAAATAACTAACATGTCTTCAGAACCAGATTGATAGCAAGTACTTCACACTTATTGTTTCATTTAATTACCAAAATAACTTGATTAAATGTTTTTCTTCTTAGTTTTGCAGATGAAGAAATGGAGTTTTGATGCCATTAGTTACTTGTCCTAGACTGCAGTAGCCAAAAACTACATGGTTAAATGATGGAAAAGCAGTTATTTAAATTCAATTTATTAATTTTTATATGTTATTGCTATCTGTTATTACTGTTTCATCTTTTCCTGAATATCTTAAATTCTTGTTGTTGCCTCCACAAAGTAACCTTCCAGTCACCCTCACCTATTTACAGAGCAATGTGTCATCTGGCATGCTGCATTCTTCTCCAGAAGTATCCTTGCATCTTGGCAACCTAAAAGGTAGAATTTCTTGGTATCTTTATATTCCTAGCATTAACAACATTTCACTCCTCACTCACATGTTTCCTTAGATATATACCATGCCCCTTGTCATTGAGATACCCAGGCTTACCAAACACCATACCTTCCCTAAAGTTTTACCTCAGGGTCATTTTGATTCTTAGGAAAAAACCACAGAGCTGCATTCCAAGAGATACAGGCATAAATCAAAGGGCTGCAAATGCAGGCAGTAATCACTGAGAACTCCCAGGACCCCTGATAAGACAGATAACATGCCTGAGTCAACCTTCAACCTTCAGCACATCTTAGATCAAAGGACTGACCACCTGCACCACCACCACCCTTACCCCTATCTGTAACCCTCAATAAAAGCCCTTAACCAACAATGAGTCGGTCCGACATTAAACAGCTGCATCGGTGAAGTGTGGCACCCTCGAGCTCCGAGCTTTAATAAAGGCTCTTTGTTCTTGCATGCGACTTTGGACTCCCTGGTGATTTTTGGGGAACTAGAACTCTGGGCATAACAGTCATCACCACCAATTGTAATGACTTCAAAATCAAAATTTAAATATTTTATGCGTACTTTTTTTCTGTCTATTCTCTCTCGCGCTCGCACGATTGCTTGCTCTCTCTGTCTGTCTCTCCTCTTCTCCCTCTCCTGCTTTCTTATTCTAGTATCCCCCCTGAGGCAAAATTGTGTCATTCATCTTTTCATAATAAAGCGAGTGCTAAGAGTTCCTTATATATTGTTGTTGTTGTTGTTGTTGTTGGGTGCCATCAAATCGTGTCTGACTCATAGGAACCCTCATGGGGTTTTCAATGGCAAATTGTTTTGGGATTGCCTTGGGAGTGGGTTGCACGTCCTTCTCCCATTTTTGCGGTGCTGGGAATCAAACCGGGGACCTCAGAGACTGCAGAGCGGTGCTCTACCAACTGAGCTAAATCCCAGCCCCCCTTATATATTATAGATTCTAATTCCTTATCAGATAGATGGCTTGCAACTATTTTCTCCATCGTGTGAGGTATCTTTTTACTTAAAAGTATCTTGAAAATGTTATTTGAAGCACAGCAATTTAATTAATTAATTAATTTATTTATTTATTTTGCAGTACTGAGGGGTTGAACCCAGGGCCTTGCTCATAGTAGGAAAATGCTCTACCACTGAGCTGTACCTGTAGTCCCCTTTAAATTTTTTTTTTTTTAAATTTTGAGACAAGTCCTCACTAAGTCACACAGATTGTCTCTGGCCTCCAACTAGAGATCTTCCTGCCTCAGCCTCCTCAGTCAGTGGGACCACAGATACGAGCCACAGTGCTCAACTACTTTTTAATTTTGACATAGTCCAATTCATCTATTTTTGCTCTTTTTCACTTGTGCTTTTGGTGTTATCTCTAGAAAGCCTTTGCTAACTCACCAGGCAATGAACATACTCCTGTATTTTCTTCTATGGGTTTTAGAGTTTTAGCATTTACATTTAGGTCTATGCTTCATTTTAAAGTGTTTATGTGTGTGTGTGCGCGCATGTGTGTGCGCGCACATTGTGTGTGTGGTAGGAAGATACTCAGCTTCATTCTTTTGCTTGTGTATAAATAATTCTCCTGGCACCCTTTTATGAAAAGACTACTCTTTTCCTATTGAATGTTCTTTACATCCTTATTAACAATTCATTGACCACGAATATTCATTTACATTCCATTGATCTGTGTGTACTATGTTGTCTTGATTACCGTTGTTGTTGTTGTTAGGTGCCATTGAGTAGGTTATCCGACTCATAGAAATTATAGGTAGTACTCTGGAAATCAAGCTGGAGTTGTGGTCATCATTTTTGTTAACCACCAGCCAAAGTCAAGCAATGTCTACGATGCAAGTAGGTAAGGCCAGTCACAAATATATGCTAAAATTGTTCAGTTATCAGTCTGAAGCAAAATTTCTGCCTTTGATATCTGAACATGCATATTTATTTTGGCCACAGCCTTGAATGTTTGTATTTGATGTCCTATGTAATAGTTCTTCTTTCTCCAATTCTGTAAATGACAGTAGTATAGTTGACCCACCAATACTTGCCCAGAAGGTTGTTCCTTAGCTTGATCATAAACACATATATGTAGCCTTGTCTTTGGCCTTGTCAATCCCCTAATTTGATACATTTTTATTTTTAATTTGCTGGGTTTTGAAAAATAAGACATGTTTTCAGTTTTCAGTGTTCTTTATCTTAAATGCAGTACTATTATTCCCTTTGTTTCTTTTTGTCCTAAATACTATGAAAAATGCAGATATTTAGATCATTATTGCCTATGAGCATATTCTTTAAAGTAATGATGGGGTCTAAATGAAGTTTTCTGCTCAATAGAAATGTTTAACTCACTAGCAAAATTTAACACAATTTATAATTTTATATGTTCCCTGTTACCATAGCTTAATTTTTTGCTTGTAAATAAGAAGACTGCATATGTTCATCTCATTACCTGAAGGTCGTCCAACTATTTTATTGAAATAGAAAATAAAATGTCAGGATTTACTTTGTTGCACTTGTCTTAGATATTTCAAATTCAAGCAGAAATTCATTGCTTTCTCCTTGAGTTTCACAAGTAATTCTCAAACTGTATTTGCATAACCTTTTGAAATTCTAAAGTATATGTTTTTGGAAAAGTTTTCTAAAAGAATAAGGGATACTTGAAAGAGAATTAACACATCTAGATATTCTCTGTTGTTGTTAGGTACTATCCAGTGGGGTCCAACTCATAGTTACCCTATGTACAACAGACAAAACACTACCCAACACTGTGGCATGCACAAGATCTTTTCATTTTTGAGTCCAATGTTGCAGGCACTGTATTTCTTCTAATTTAGAGTCATGAAACATCAGCAAAAGGAGGTCCCATGGGCTTTACTCCATTCCCATCATTAAGGCAGATTCTATGTTGAGGAGGCAACTCTTCCCTAATCTTTTCTTGAATGTATTCCAGCTTGGGGGGCTCATTTTCTGGCACTGTATTTGATGATACTTCTCTGCTATTCGTAGGGTTTTCGAAGGCTAACGGTTTTGGGAGTGGGCTGCCAAGTCCTTCTCCCTAGTTTGTCTTAGCCTGGAACCTCAGCTGTAACCTGTCCACCAGGGGTGGCCCTGCTGGAGTCTGAAATACCATGGCTTTTAGCATCACAACTACATGCAAGCCCTCAGACCACAGTAAGCTACTGGACAAGTAGGGGAGATGTTTTCTAGCTTTCATTTAATAATAAAAGTGTTGTTTTTAGTAAATGTCTTATAGACATCTATTAGGATTTATTGCTCATACCTGTTTATATTAGCAATGAAACATCAACATAAGCAATAACATTTAAAATATATCTGTGGACTTCACTGTTATTTTTGTTGTTACTGTCTCAATACCTTCGTCTTTCTGTTAGTTATTTCTATTTATATCACTATTTGGCTATAAGCTAATTCTCATGATCACTCACTGATCACCATTCCATTATGAATTACCTAATACACATATTACATGACCTTATTTATAACATTTTATTCATCTTATGATATTCTTACTTCTGTTACTAATGTCTTTTTGGAGGAAAGGGAAAACATGATTGACAATATTACTGCATAAGTGTGAAATTTATAACTTTTTTGTATGTTACTTCTACTAATTTACCCAAGTAAATTATTTATCCTCTTTAGATCAATATCAAATGATGCATGTGATTTTGTCATCTGTTATTTCACTACTAGCCCTCCAAATTAACAATTGTAAAATATTAGGAAAAAATTCTTGAATTTTCTATTCTAAAATTTGATTCATGGCACATTGTGATATTAAATAAATCAAAAGCTGTAGAGCACTTCATCTGACTTCATGCCTATAGATGTGACAGGATGGCATTTATTTTTCCTTCAGTTTTTGCTTCTGTCCTTGGTTGGACTGAGTAAAGCAACACAAACTTTCTTGGCATGATAAATTGACAATATTATGATATGTGAATTAGCTGAAATTTCCAAAGGAAATATTTTTATCTCTTCCTAAAGATTCCTAAGGCCATATCCATTAAAATTAGGAAGGTTATAATTGTTTAAAACCATAGTCATTAGGAAGGGAACAGTTGCTGAGAGAGCTGTATACAACACCATCTGAGATTTAGGACTGTGGGAGGAATTCTAAGGAGAGGAAGATATATAGAAATTACATGAGGAAAAGGGAAAAAAGTTGGGTGGGTTAAAAAAAGGAGGGAAAATCCAAATATTGGGCTGAGGACTGAAATGTCTCATAAGTTACCTCATGATTATGTTTTGGAGTAGATAGTTTAATAAAAATACAAGACAATATTTTAATGACATTTATAAATACTGATCTCCACAGCAATATTTTTTGTGGCAGTCATTATCAAGGAGAGGACCAATGGACAGTGGTTCACATACTGTAAACATCAGATATTTTTAATTTAATAGTGTGCAATATAATGGGTTTCATTATGGCATTTTCATACAATTATATGATGTACTTTGCTCCTTTTCACCCCTCATTGCTCCCCTGTTACTCCCACTGACATCCCACTATTCCCCTTCACCTCCAAATAAGTCAAATTATACATACACACAAATGCATATATACTTAAAAACAAATTTGGATGCTACCTATGAGAGAGAACCTGTGGTATTTGTCTTTCTGAGTCTGCATTATTTCACTTAACATGATGATCTACAATGCCATCTATTTTCCTGAAAATGTCATATTTTCATTGTTTTCTGCTGAGTAACATTATATGTATATACATACATAGATGCATATACATACAAACATGTGTATATATGTTTTTGTGTATGTATGTGTGTGCACGTGTGTGTGTGTGTGTATGTCACATTTTTTATCCATTCATCCGTTGGTGAATATCTAGGCTGATTCCATCTTGACTTTTGTGAACAGTGCTGCAATAAACATGGAATGCAGGTGTCTCTATGATATGTTGATTTATATTCCTTTGGGTATATAACCAGGAGTGCTATAGGTTTGGCATATGGTAGTTCTATTTTTAGTTTTCTGAGGTTCCTCCATACAGATTTACATAATGGTTGTAGTGATTTACATTCCTACCAGCAGTGTTTAAGGGTTTGCTTTCTCCTCGAGTTCTTACCATCATTTCTTGTTTGTTTTGCCAATGCCAGTCATTCTGTTTGAAGTGAGATGGGATCTCAATGTACTTTTCATATGCATTTCCCTGATGGCTAAAGATATTGAATATTTTTTTCATTTATTTATTGGCTGTTTCTAATTCATTTGAGAACTGTCCATCCCATTCAATTGCTCATTTATTGGTAGGATTTTTGTGTTTAATGTTTTATGCCATTTATATGTTCTAGATATTAATTTCCTATCAGATGAACAGTTGAAAAAGATTTTCTTCTAATCTGTGGGCTCTCTATTTCATATAATCCTACTTGTCAATTTTTGCTACCATTTTCTGAACTGTTGAACTCCGTTTTAGAAAGTCTTGCCTGTGACTATACCTTGAAATGTTTTTCCTTTGTTTTCCTCCAGCTGTTTCAATGATTTATTTCTTATATTAAGTTTTCTGATTCATTTTGAATTGATTTTTGTACAAAGTGAGAGATAAGGAAGGATTTAGTTACATATTTTTTACACGTGGATATCCAGCTTTCCCAGCACTATTTGTTGAAAGGCTGTCTTTACTCCAGTGTATGTTTATGTCACTTTTGTCAAAAATTAGTTGGCTGTAGCTGTGTGAGTTTATTTCTGGATCCTCTATCCTATTCTTTTGGTCTACATGCCTGTTTTCTTTTGCTAGTAACATGCTGATTTTGTTTCTATGGCTCTGTGATATAATTTGATGTCAGGCATTGTGATTCTTCATTCTTGTGCATTGTTCATTCTATACCAGAGTACGTTGGCTACTTGGGGTCTTTTGTACTTCCCTATGAATTTTAGATCTTTTTTTTCCATGTTTATGAAGGTTATCACTGGAATTTTGATGGAGATTGCATTGAATAACTATATTGCCTCTGGTAGTATAGTCATTTTCATAATATTAATTCTACCTATTCAAGACCAAGCAAAAGTCCTTCTACCATCAATTTCTTTCTTTAGTGTTTTGAGATTTTCATTGCAGAGGTCTTTCACTTCCTGGGTTAGATTTATTCCTAGCTATTTTATTGTTAAGTTTTGAGGCTATTAAGACATCAAATTTTTATAGGAAGTTCTATTGAGAGCTAGGGATATAGCTCCATGATAGAGAGCTTGTCTGGCATTCAGGATGCCCTGGATATGATCCTTAGCACTGCAAATAAAAAAACAACAAAACAACAACAAAAAAACCCCAAAAAACAAAATAAAACAACAACAACAACAACAACAACAACAAAAAGGGAAACTGAAAGTTATATTAATTCCATAAGGTATTAATGATGTAGAGTGTGATGGTGATGATGAGAGGGCCCAGGCTGAATACTACATTGGGACTCTCAATTGAAAGACTCTAACAAGTAATAAAGATAGTGCAATTTCTGCTGAATTTGACCAGATATTAAAACACCAACATATTATGGAACTTAGGTAAGAAGTGGAGGTTAGAAAACGTGCCATGGAGGAAATTTTTGAACACACTGTAGAAATGTTATACTGATGAAATAGGTCAGGTCAGGTTCATTGCTCAGAGTAAGCTGTGTCTGGGTAGTGTGTAGTATGGAAATAGAATGTTGCTTGTGTCTACAAATGATCGACTGTTGCAATCTCTTTTTGGTAAAAGTGTTTAATAAGAATGATTTTGCTAGGACTGTGACTGTACAGCAAAGATAGAAGGAAAATAAATCTAGATTTTTAATGATCTATCATTTCACGTTTACAAGAGTCAGAAAGATAATGAAGCAGAATAAAGGGTGGGAATAAAGCTCAGAAATACAAGATTGAGCAAAATAAGTCAGCCAAATAAAGCATATGTGATCTGTGATTCCCTTTAAATGAGTTATAAAAATAAGCAAACAAACAGTGGTAGAGCCCTGGATATTTTTTACTCTTGGGGGGTAGTGGCAGGTCACTGGCTCACAGAGGCCTCGAGGATTCTAGGTGATGTTTGGTGTTCTTTTTCTGTTCTGGATGCCAGTTCCATGGATGTTTTCACTTTGTGAGAGTTCATCTAGCTAAACACATACAAGTGGTACAATTTTTCATATGTAAGTCTTTCTTTAATAAAAAATTTTACTGAAATAATTTTAAAGCAATGATTATGTCTAATTACAGTGATGGGAAAAAAGATCACAAATGGAGATATCTCAAAACTTAGAGCTAACAGCCAGAAGACATTGAATGTCCTAGGGAAGAATGGAAATTGAGTTACTCACTAACCTCCTAGGTCTGATCTCTGATTTCTGGACAGGAAAAGCAGTGCCTCCAGGGTCTGGCAAGTTTTCATGTTATTCATTTTATGGTTTGGAGCACATAAAGCAGAGCAGAAATACTAAAACCTATGTGTCCCTCTGCCCTTAGATCTCCTGTGTTACTAGTTTACCATACCCAGTAGGAAACTCCATGGAAAGGGAGTCTAAGGGATGAGCTCATAGGGATCAGCTGTTCTAGTATAAGTGAAGGACACAGAATAGATCTGGATGAAGCATAATCATAGAGAAGAATTAAATACCTAGTGAGATGCCAAATATGTAGAGCTCTCAGTTTACCTACTTAGTACAAATAAATGCGCAGGCATTTCTCGGTATGCTTACTTGGCGTGCTTTACAGCAGCAGGACTATACTGAGCCAACAGAATTCCAAAAGGTCAAGGAGAGGCAACAAACTCTGGAATTGGTTGGAAGTCAAAACTGTCACATAGCTTGGGGTTTTTAAGTAGTGGGCAGTTTTGATTTCACACTTTTTACTTATGTTCATTTTAGCTTTTGTGGCTGTTGTTCCATCACAGATACATTCTTCCTTAGCTACTTTTGTTTCAAAGATATCTTCCTAGATTAACATGCTACTGCTGAACTGCCAACAGCTGGAAATGTGTATTTAATTGTTCTTCCACGAAAGAAAATGGGTGGTACCCATCCCTTTGGGACCCTTGCCTCTCTTTCCTGGGATGGCTAAACAGGTTTAATGGTGCGATTTGTGTTAATAGAACAGCTTTGTTGTTGTTGTTGATTTTTTTATGCAGAGCTAATTGTTTCATACAATTAGGTCCATAACCTTTTGGCATTAACAATTTGTTAAATAACTGAGAATCAACATATACTCTTTCCCTAAATATTGAGAATTCAACGTGATTCTCTTCCATTAAGTAAAGACTTAATCAGGATAACTTCTAAGATATAAATTGCCTTGGTTTCCTTTTATTTTTAATTTGTAAAGCAAGTGAATATTTTAATCACGCTAAATTCACAGGTACTATTTTTACCTGTTCTGTTTCTTTTTATCTGTTTTTATTTTTACCTTTTCTGTTCTACAACATGAATATACATGTTTCTTTATTCCAAGGCTTTCTGTCATAAAATAAATCAAATATAACAACCATATCTTTAAATATTGAATTTTTTAAATAAAAGGCAATTTCAGATGACATATCCTTCATCTTATATATAATTATGGTTTATAAATTCTACATTTTTATAATTTCTAATGGTTTATGTAATGTTAAAAAGCTATTTTGAATATCAATAACTTAATCATTATTCTTGACATCAGAATGTATTTCACTGCTTCATTCATAAAAATACGATTAAACTTGTACCTTAGCGTTTCATTTTCAAAGCTATATGTGATAATAAAAATCATCATAGTATAAAACCTCCAAGATACAAAAACATTGATATATACTCATTGTTGTTCATTGAAAACAACTTTTCCAAATAGTTCAATACCTAAAACAAGAGTAAATTTATCACACTTCTGCATTAGAACATGTCTGCAGCCATAGCATCCTAGTATCGGATCTGACCTGAACTTGAAAGCTAAGCATGTTACTTACTCCTTGGACAAGAGACTGCCTGGAAATACCAGGTGCTGTAGGCTAGGGAGAAGGACCTTGAAATCCACCCCAGAAACAACCCACCATTGAAAACCCTCTGAGTACCTGAGAAGCACTGACAATGGTGCCCTGCAGGGCAGAGTGTTGGAGAGTGTTTCCTTTTATTGACATAGGGTTGTTAGGAGTCAGATCCAACCTGACAATACCTAACAACAGCAACAATGTATTGTACCATATTTGAAATTTTCCAATGGAAAGATTTCAACAAACAAAAATTGTTTTAATGCTGCTTTAAAATCAGGCATATGACTGCAATTCCTTAACAAAGGCACTGACTACACCTTTACTTGCTCTCAGTTTCTATCTACTAGAATACTGAAGTCAGATCAATGATAGCTCTTCTACCTTTGGGCAGTATCCAATTACAAGTGATTTAACTTACTAGGTGTTCTTCAGTTTTGAGAGCATAATAGGCCATACTCACTGCTATCATGTTTATGCTACATAAATTTGCTGCATAATTAGATGTTTTTTTTCCCTTTATTGGTAAATGTTCATGAGGTACAGAGTAATAAAGCATTTGTATTTTTAATTAAACAAGACCTAAGTTATGAAACGGGACTGGTATTTAACTCAGTTGGTAGAACGCTGCAGTTTCTGAGGTCTCAAGTTCAATTCCCAGCACCGCAAAAATGGGAGAAGGGCCTGGCAATCCACTCCCAAGGCAATCCCGATACAGTCACCATTGAAAACCCTATGAGGGTCACTATGAGTTGGATACCGACTCGACAGCACCTAGCAACAACAACAACAAGTTATGAAATAGGGAGAAGGACCCGGCAACCCACTCCCAAACATCAATCCACCATTAAAAACTCTATGAACAGCAAAGAAGCACTGACAATAGTGCTTTGCCTGTTGTATGTAGGGTCTTTATTAGTCGGATACCGACTTGGGGGCACCTAACAACAACAAGTTAGGAAAATCAATTACAAAAAACTATCATTACTCACAATTCCTCTAAATATTTATAGCATTGTTACTACTAAAAGAACAACATTTGAGGGGACCTGAAGACCTTAGTATTGTGGGGTAAATATGTATACTCTGAAAAATTTCTCTACATTAGCTAACAAAACTCTTGAAATCTCTCTAGGTTAGAAAACTCTTGATGATACAGATTATCAGATTTGTGGTTGTGTATCTATTGTCTATTACAAATGCATGACGTGTTTAATTTTGTTGTTTTGTTTTTGAGCGAGGGTCTTAGTATGTAGCCCAGACTGGCCTCAAACACATGATCCTCCTAACTCAGCCTCCCTAGTGGTTGGATTGCAGGCAGGTGCCAAATGCATGGCCAAGGAAGCATCATGTTTGGCAATATTCATGGTTTTTAATATATGTTTGCCCAATGAGTAAATGGATACATATCATCTGAGTACTTACAAACATAGAGGAATGATTAATATAAATGTCAAATGATTAACATAGTACTCCAAAATAACAAATGCCTCCTTAAAGATAATGATAATTTTGATAAATACAATTTCCTCATATAAAACAAGAGAAACTAAAATGATTGCATATAGAAATTTATAGGTTAGGAAATGCAGTTCCCATATAGATCACAAATATAAAAAATTATAAAATAATTATGATATAATAGTTTTGGTTTATAGTTAATTTGTTAATAGTTTCTAAATTTCCATTATTTTGTGTTTCATATAGAAATATATTGATCTTTTTTCTTTCACTTATAGTACATTAACAACCTCAGATTGAAAAGATGATAAAGTGCTTATCTGAGCCATGACACAAATAGATAAACCAGTCTCTAAGGCCCTCAATTTCTAAATTTACTTCAATGATTCTCTAACCTGTAAATTTCTACATACCATCATTTAAATTATTTTGTTTTATATGATGAAATTGCATTTACCAAAAAATATTACCTTTAAAGAGACATGTTCTCCCAAATGAATTTAGGTGGATGGTGTGCAATAGCAGTGGAAATTAATTTTTCTTCTTTCGAAACCTAGTATTATAGTTAAATCTCTTGACATAAATAATATGATACTGTTAAAATGTACTATACAGTAGGCACAATTTGACCTACTTAACACCCTCTGTGGATTTAGCCCAGTGGGTAGAGCACTGCACTGCAGTCTCTGAGGTCCCAAGTTCAATCCCAGCACTGCAAAAATGGGAGAAGGGCCTGGCAATCCACTCCCAAGGCAACCCCGAAACAGTCAGCCATTGAAAACCCTATGAGGGTTGCTATGAGTTGGATACCGACTCGACAGCACCTAACAACAACAACAACAACTGTACTGAATTAATTTTCCCTTTTTAGTATATTAATTTTTCATCTTGAAATCATAAGTCATAGGTTAAAATAAAAAAGCAGTTTAAAAAATTCTTGAATCCATATTCCTTTTCCTTGCATTGGAAATGGTCATCTACTTTGCTGACTATCAATAATAAATGCGAATGTTATGTTGTTTTCCAAGCATGTATACCTATTAAACTTTTCTTATTTAACATTCATCATACAGTCCATAGCAAAATAACCAAGAAAAGAAGAGTTTTAACATAACTAGAGTTCCTGTGGCTTATTAGTTACATGCCTGCTGCCATAGCCCTGTGGTGTCCGATCCTGTCAGATCTCGGAAGCTAAGCAGGGTCGGGTCTGGTTAGCACTTGGATGGGAGACTGCCTGGGAATACCAGAAGCTGTAGGCTTGGGAGAAGGACCTGGCAACCCACTCCCAAAAATCAATCTGCCATTGAAAACCCTATGAACAGCAGAGAAGCACTGATAATAGTGTTTCTCCTGTTGTATGTAGGGTCGCTATGAGTCGGATACTGACTCGACGGCACCTAACAACAACAATTAGTTATATAAATACATATGAAAATTCTCTTAAAAAATCTTCTAGCTGATTATACAAAGTTTATTATCCAAGTATTATATTTTCAATTTTAAAATAATTTTCTAGCAACTGTTTGGTATTAATCATTATGGATGACATTTTATTGTTCCTTGTGCAAACTTCTACAATCCTTTCCACCTCCAAAATTTTATTATTTTCTTCTTTTTTGTATTACCTGTGAAAGATTGTGAACAGGAAGCACTAAGAAAAAAAGGGACTGGAAGTCATCCTGCACTTAAGCAAGAAGTCTACCTGACTCTCTTTGTACTGTTTAGAACTATTTCTCTCTTTAGTATGTTTATAAAAACTGAAGAAGACCTCTATATATACACATATTTTCCTTGTATGGTTTGAAATCTCTTTAGGTGAAGCCACAGTTTCTGAGAATAAAGTAGACTTTTCAGGAAAATATGGTCTCAATGTATCACAATTAAGCTACGAGGTGTTGTTCTTGTTAGGTGCCGTGGAGTCCGTAACCGACTCATAGTGACCCTCTGTACAAGAGGGGAAACATGATTGTCAGTGCTTCTCTGCTGTTCATAGGGTTTTCAATGGCAGTTTGATTTTTGGGAGGGGGTTGCCAGGTCCTTCTCCCAAGCCTACAGCTTCTGGTGTTCCCAGGCGGTCTCCCATCCAGGTACTAACTAGGCCTGACCCTGCTTAACTTCCGAGATCTGACGGGATCGGATGCCACAGGGCTACAGCTGCAGGCCAGGCTATGAGGTAGCACAGTGAAAATAAATGTAAATAGGGGCAAAAGAAGCAATTGGATGTTGACCAATATATAAAAACAACAGAAACCTCACTGCCATATAGGCAAGTGTAAGACCTGAGAAAGAAGTAGGTTAATAGTTAATTCTAGGCATGAGAAAAATATCATCCTTTAAGGCTAAATGCAGTAATATCAAAGATAATAACTTCCTTTTTAATAGTACAGTGAGTTAGGTAAGCTAAATATCTTCCTATTTCAAGACCTTTAGAAATGATAAATATTAATATAAATACCCATATCCTTTCAAATCTTACCTACGCAAACTCTTAAGAAAATTTGTGAAATAGCCATAGTACTGGGGAAAAAAGAAGAATAAAGAAAATAAAATATAAAAAAGTAAATAAACTTCAATAGTGAGTTGCAAAACAAAACAAAACAAAAAACCTATGAGGGTCCTTATTAATCAAATCCAATTTGAAGGCAACTAATAACAATAATAAATCTCTTTGTATTATGGAATAGCCTTGCTGAAATGATAGAAAAATCCATAGTGAATATCTGTAACTATTCATGAAGGACAGAAGATTTTTAGACTACAGATTGCTTATGAAAAGGAAAAAAATAAGGGCAAAATGGTCATTTTCAGTTATTATGCAAATGAGCTTGACATTTCATTTGGCCTGAAATTAAGCAAGTGCTCAAGGAGCAATGGATATATGTGAAAAGGGGCAAAACAGAAGCTTAAAATAATCCTTAATAGCTGAGTCTGGGACAACTTGAGCATCAAAATATGTAATGGTTGTAATGCATTAAGACCTATTGAATAAAATAGAAATGTGATTGTTTTCAATGGCTGATTGTATCAGGATTGCCTGGGGAGTGTATTGCCAAGTCCTTCTCTCATTTTTATGGTGCTGAGGATTGAAGCTGGGATCTCAGAGACTGCAAAGAAGCATTCTACCAACTGAGCTACATTAGCACAAAATTTTATACATAAATAGAAAAGAACTGCAAGCTCTTCCTTTCATAGAATGCTAAACATTAAACGGGGAAGAATTAAGAAATTAGGAAAAAAGTCACAATTTGACAGGCATATAGTAACAATTATTGTTGTTGTTAGGTGCCATCCAGTTGAATCTGCCTCATAGCAATTCTATGTACAAAAGAACGAAACAGACTACCACGCTGTGCCATTCCCGGCACTACTGTCAGTTTTTCTCTGTTTTTTGTAGGATACAATGACAGATTGTCTCAGGAGTGGATTGCCAGGTCCTTCTCCCCAGGCTGTAGCACCTGGTATTCCCAGGTCCTCTCCCATCCAATGACTACCCAGGCTGGCCCTGCTTTGCTTCTGTGATCAGGTGGGATTGGATGCCCAGGTGCTATGGCTGCAGACAACAATTATTAGATAAGAATTACTAATGGATAAACAAAAGCATTGGTCAAAATTTGATAAGATGTCAGACACCAAAAATACTTTTTAAAAAATGGGAAATTGTAACTTCACAAAGGAGAAATCTATAAATTTTCCTTACAGTTAAGATAATCAGTAATAGGTCACATATAAGACATATCTATATACATGTTGTTGTTGTTATGTGCTGTCAATTCAGGTCCTATTCGTAGCGACCCTATATACAACAGACAAAACATTATTGTCATGTGCTTCAGTGCTATTCATAGTGTTTTCAGTTGCTGGTTGGTTTTTGGGAGTGGGTTACTAGCTCATTCTCCCAAGCCTATAGCATGTTCCCAGGAGGTCTCCCACCCAAGTACTAACCAGGCCCGACTCTGCTTAGCTTACAAGATGTGATGTCACAGTGGTATGGCTACCGGCATCTATATACATACAAATATATTATCATGTATAGTACATATTTGTAAGTTTTACATAATTTTAATAAGTTTTAATTTTTTTGTTTTACAAGATATTACTTGGGCAAACATGGCTAAAATCTACAGAATAGCTAATAGTTTATGAATAATAAATTTTAAGTAAATAAAAGGAACTTTTTCTTAGTAAATACACAGTTAACTATTTACAAGTAAAATTGTATCATGCTTGGAACTTTAATGGTATAAGAAATAATTAAAATATGTACTCATTTGCAGAGATTAAATATAAAGCAAATATATTAAACTATTTACAATCAGGGATTCTAGATGAATGGCATATGGCTCTTTGTATGATTTTTTAACTTTTGTGTGAGTCTGAAATTGTCAATGAAAAAATATATTAGTGGTAAAATATGTTTTATTAGTTTGCTAGGTGTGCTATAACAAAATAATGCAGACAGTGTCTTAAACAACAGAATTACAGAACTTTATTTTTTCATAATTATGGAGTCTTGGAAGTGTGTGGCAGGGCTAGCTGCTGTTGAGGCATCTCTCCTTGGCTTATTAAATGTCTTCTCCCTGCATCTTCAATGGTCTGTGTGTGTGTGTGTGTGTGTGTGTGTGATATTCTCTTCTCACACAAACACCAGTCATATTATAACAGGTCCCATTTTAGAGACATTGTTTAAATTAAGGATCTCTTTAAAGATCCTATCTTCAAATATAGTCATGCTCTGAGATACTTGAGATTACAACTTAAAAATATTAATTTTGGATGGTTGAGTATGTAGTTCAGGCTTTATAGCACTTGCTTAACAAATGCAAGGACTTAGATTTAATCCCCAGCAACACAAAAAGGAAAAAAACATGAAAGTAATGATTCAACTCATTGATCAACATATGATCAATCTTCAAGATGAATTATTGATATTTTTGGCCAACTGATATGCACATTTATTCTTTCAAATAAATTTTTAAGTAATTGTAAAAACTGTACTACAGGGCCGGGCGTGGTGGCGCATGCCTGTAATCTGAGTGGTTTGGGAGGCAGAGGCAGGAGGATCGCAAGTTCGAGACCAGAGGCAGTCTGTGTAATTTAGCGAGACCCTGTCTCAAAAAGTTAAAAAATGAAAGTGGGCTGAGGGTGCAGCTCAGTGGTCCAGCACTTGCAGAGCATGCAGGTGCAAGGCCCTGGGCTCAACCCCCGGTACCGCAAAACAAAAACAAAACAAAACAAAACAAAACAAAACAAAAAATAAAAAAACTGTACTACAAGCCAGGTCTGGGGGTATGTGCCTGTAATCCTAGCATTTAGGAGCTGAGACAGGGGGTTTGTGAGTTCTAGATAGCCTGGACTTCATAGCACGAACTTGTCTTAAAATAAAACAAACAAAACAAAAGCTCGCACTACAAAAGGCATTTGTTTTTATCAACGATAAGCAAAAACTATTAATTTATATATTGGAGAGTTTCGTATTACATGAATAAAATCACTGAAATGTTTAACAGTATATTATTATACTGTCATTAGGTGCCATCAAGTAGAGTCCGACTCATAGTGACCCTATGAACAACAGAACGAAACACTCCCTGATGCTGTGCCATGCCTAGCACTATGTCAGTGCTTCTCTGCTATTCATAAGGTTTTCAATGGCAGATTGTTTTTGGGAGTGGGCTACCAGTTCCTTCTCCCAAGCGTATGGCACCCAGTATTCTCAGGAGGTTTCCTATCCAAGTACTAATCAGGTTCAACCCTACTTAGCTTCTGAGATCTAACGGGATCAGATACCAAGGTGTACTGCTGCAGGGATTATATATATACATATATATATATATATATATATATATATATATATATATATGGCATTCCATATATATATATATGGTGTATATAGTCAAGGTGTACTGCTGCAGGGATTTTTTATATATATATATATATATATATGTATAGAGTATAGTATATACTCTATATATAGTATATATAGTATATAGTATATATATAGTATATAGTATATATATAGTATATAGTATATATATATAGTATATAGTATATAGTATAGTATATAGTATATATAAGTATAGAGTATATATATATACTCTCTACTTCTATGAGATACACTTTTTTAGATTCCACCTATGGGTGAGATCATGTGACGTTTATCTTTCTGTCCCTAGCTTTTTTTTTTTTTCCACTTACTATTTGGTTTGTATCTAAAGGAAATGAAATTGTATGTTAAAGAGATGGGTGCACTCTTATGTGTATTGCAGGATGATTCAAAATAACCAAGAACCAACCTACATGCCCCTCAATGAATAAATAGATAGAATGTCATATATAAGCATAATTGAATATTATTTATCTATAAATAGAATGAAGCCCTCTCATTTGCAACATGATATTATGTTATTTTTCCTATTGTTAATGACATTTTAAGCATTTACAACTAAAGTTCAGGAGCTTTAAAGATTTCTTGGATTTGAGGAGGTGAGAAAAAAGAGTGTATATAAAATGATTTTTCATACTTAAGTTAAATATAGAGACCATCACAAGAATCTTTTTGGAATTATGATTAATTCTGAAATCTGGAAATAGAATGTATAATTTGTCTACCTGACATAAACACTGAAGTTTTCTCCAGTACTTAGTATTCATTTGGCTTTTCCTTTTTAAATAGTTTTAGTATTTCTCTCAAGTACCCCTGTTATTTCTCTAGTCCAAAATACAAGGCTCTGTCACCTAAATTTTCGCAGTACAACTTTAAAAGTTTCAGTGTTCTTTTCACTAGAATTACCCCTTTCTAAATCAAATGAATTCATCTGTATACTTAAAAACTTTTTGTGTACCTCATAAAGATCTGGAAGAATTAGATTTACAAAGTCCTTCCATAGTTGTGGGCCCACTTATCTTTCCTGTTTTCTTTCACCAGTTCTTCCTCTGACACAGTGTATTGCACAAAACCATAATACCCATGTAGTAGTTAGAATATGAAATGCCCTGCACAGACTCAGTGCTTGGATTTAGCTCAGTTGGTAGCCGCTCTGCAGCCTCTGAGGTCCCAAGTTCAATTCCCAGCACTGCAAAAATGGGAGGACATGGCAATCCACTCCTGAGGGAATCTCAAAACAGTAAGCCATTGAAAACCCTATATGAGTTGCTATGGGTCAGACATGACTCGATGGCGCCTAACAACAACAACATTTTATGGAAGAAGGACATGGCAATCAACTCCCAAGGTAATCCTGAAAGTCAGCTACTGAAAACCCTGTGGGGATCGCTATGAGGTGGTAATTAGCTGGAGGAAGTAGGTCACTGAAGGTATGATTTTGAAGGTTATACATGGCACCCCTCTGTCCCTGTCCCTCTCTCTGTGTCCTTTGTTAACCACAAGGGAATAGCCCCTGTCATTTGCTCCATAACACCTGAGCCACACCATGTAATACAAGGTAATGATTTGCACTGTAGTAAATGATTTCTCTTATGGTAGACTGCTTATTTAGCTAGAACTAACTTTTGTTAACTATATTCATAAATAGTGCTTTTGTGTGGTGTCTGCCCACCACAGGCCCAGAACCAACAGTCATGTAGGAGAAGATGATGAACAGAACCTCTGAAACTGTGAGCTAAAATAAATCCTTCTTTGTTTAAATTATTTCTGTGAGGTATTTGGTCACAGCAAGGAAAAGTCTGAATAATCCACTTCCTCACCCACTTCTCTCATTGTCTTTCTGTGATGTATGCATGTACATTGATAGCACTGGTACCTCCTGATAACTTTTGGAAAATTTTGGACATCTGTAATCTGGTCAATGACTCTCACTCATGACTTCATTGCATCTTTATTTTTTCACTAAAATTAAGCTATTATGTACAACAATAAAACTCATTGTTTTAAAGTGAACAAATAAATTTTTGTGTATTCATTTTTTCTATACTGCACAATATTGTGCAATTATTAATAATATAATATTTTAGAAGATTTTCTTTGTCTGAAAGGAAACCTTATACTCATTATCAATTCTCTTCTTCCCCAATCCTTGGCAACAATTATTGTCTGACTCTGTCTCTATTGCCTATTTTGGAGATTTCATATACATGGAATAAGATGATATGTGTTTTTTTTTTTTTGTCTTACCTCTTTCATTTAGTAATGGTTTTAAGATTCATTCAGAATGTATCATGGATTAGTACAGCATTCCTTTTTATCAACAAATATTCTATTGTGTGGATATATCCCAGTTTGTCTGTTCAATAGTGTATTTTTTTTTCTTTTTTGTACTTGGGGATTGAACCCAGGGCTCATGCATGCTTTGCAAGTGCTCTACCACTGGGTTGCACCCCCAGCTCACTTTTTGTTTTTTATCTTTAAATAAGGTCTCACTAAATTATGCAGGATGCCCCTGGCCTTGAGCCTCCAATCCTCCTGCACCCACCTCCCAAATCGCTGGGATTATAGGCATGAGCCCTGGTGCCTGGCATTCGTTCACCCAGGTATTTAGGTTGTTTTCACTTCTTGGATATTATGAACAATGATGCTATGGACACCAATGTTCATGTTTTGGTACAAATACCTGTTGTTGTTGTTGTTGTTTTTAATTTTCTTGTGGCTGTATCTTAAGGTAGAATTATGGCATCATATGGTAACTGGGATTTAGCTCGGTGGGTAGAGCACTGTGCTGCAGTCTCTGAGGTCCCCAGTTCAATTCCCAGCACCGCAAAAATTGGAGAAGGGCCTGGCAATCCACTCCCAAGGCAATCCCGAAAGAGTCATCCATTGAAACCCTGTAAGGGTCGCTATGAGTCGGATACCGACTTGACGGCACCTAACAACAACATCAACAACAATGGTAACTCTGTTTAACTTTCTGGGGAACTATCACATATTTCTCCAAAACTTCTGAATCTTTTCCCATATATTTCACAATGTATGAGGTTTCTAATTTCTCCACATCTTCACCAATACATCTGATTATCTCTTTGGTGATTGCCATCCTTGTTGGTATGATGTAGTATCTCATTTTAGTTGTAGTTTGCATTTTGCTAAATTACTCATAATAATGATTATCTTTCAATGTACTATTTGTTTCTATCTTCTTTGCCAAATTGAGTATGCAAACTCTTCTTAAAATTGAGTTATTTGTTATTGTGTTTAGTGGTAAGCATTCTTAACCCATTATGGATTGTAGGCCCTTATAAAATAGATGGTTTACAAATACTTTCTCCCATACGATGATGTTTTTTGAAGGAAAAATTAAAAAAAAATTGATGCTGTGCAATTTACCTATATCATATATCATATATTATTTTGTTTCTTTTGCTTTTTTGCCATATTTAAGACATCATTGAAAAACTAAAGTTCACAAAGACTTAGACATTTTCTTCTTCTTTATATTTTATAACCTTCACTGAGATAGTTGATCTCTTTTGAGTTAATTTTTTATAAAAACTGCAAGGTAATTGACCACCACCATTCTTTTGTGTGTGTGTGTATCCAATTGATCTAACATTATTTGTTGAAGACCAGTTTTTTCCCATGGAAATTTTTGGTACTCTTCCTGAAGATGGTCTCACACATTCCTCTCTCATATGCTTTATTTTACTGTGTTAGCCTCTTTTTGCTAACATGATGAACTACTAGAGATAGAATGTTTTAAACAATACAAAAGTTTTTTTACCTTAGATTTAGTGGCTAGAAGTTGAAGATCAAGGCTGTTTTCCAGTTAAATCTCTCTTCTTGGCTTCTGAACATCTGCTTTTTCTATGTGTCTTTACGTGATCAAGAGAGAAAGAGGAAACTTGAGACTTCTCTTATAAGGACACTAATTCTATTAGATTGGGGCCCCATGCTTATGACCTCAGTGAACATTAATCACTTCCACAAAAAGTCCCTATCTTATGGGTCTTTAAAGTCACAATCATAGTGAAGGTTGGGATTTCAACTATAAAATTTGAGGAATACAAACATTCAGTCCAGAACAGTCATTTATAAATATTTGTTTTTTGTCTATGTGGTCTAATAAATTGCAAATTCCTTGTTTTTTTTCTATAGTGTCCTACATCCAGTGGAGTGCCAAGTAGGATATGGAAAGTGCAAAAATCAGTAAATTTTTATTGATTTAGTCCAAAATTATAGTAAAATGATGGGCTAAGTATATTTAGGTTAAGACTTATTTTTGATATGTTTGATGATTGCCTTGTTCATATTATACTATGCACTTTCCAGAATTTGGATCTTAATATCTCCCAAAGGCCTTTGTGTTAAAGGCTTGTTCTTCTATGATTGGGGGGTAGAGTCTAAAGGGAAGAACTTCAGCTCACTGGGGCTGTGTCCTTGAAGGGTATAATGAGACTCTGGCCCCTTCATTTTAACTCTTTTGACTTCCCTGTGATAAAATGAGCAGTTTTATTCTGCAGTGTACTTCGGTTTCATTGTACTAAGTACAGTATCAAAGCAATAAAAGCAATGAACCATGGACTGAAAACTACAACACTGTGAGCCAAAATAAACCTTTTATCCATAAGTTGATTTATCTAAGTATTTGTTATAATGATAAAAAGATGATTAGCACAGTTGTTGTTGTTAGGTGCTGTGGAGTCAGTATCTGATTCCTAGCGACCCTCATAGGGTTTTCAATGGCAGATTGTTTCGGGATTGCCTTGGGAGTGGATTGCCAGGTCCTTCTCCCATTTTTGCAGTACTGGGAATTGAACTCAGGATACTCAGAGACTGCAGCGCAGTGCTCTACCAACTGAGCTAAATCCCAGCCCAGCACAGTTATATCCAGATTAAAAAACATTTTGCTTAACAAAGCTGACAATATTCACTTATCAAGGTTCACAGAAGAAAAACAGTGAAGAGAATGTTATAATACTTTATATACTACTTATTTAGCCTCATTTTAAAACACCATTTCAGTTTTCAGAAAACCAACATGAAGAAATTTTAACTGAATTGAATCTTTCCACACAACTGGGAATCGATAAATATTTTCCCAGATTACCAAAATAGGACAGAGCAAAGAAGATATTAGATGTTTTTAAACCAGAAAATGTCTTAAATAAAGTAGTATTTTGTATTATTTTGTATTTTTGTTTATATTTAAAGTTATCTTGCATGCATTGCCATTAACCATAAACACATTTCATGATTAAGTGATTGAATTTCATATCAAATTATTATTTACATGCTTTTTTCCTTCTGTAAGCCCTGGAGAACCTTAAGCAGAGAAATTGTTATTAGAACTTTATTTTAGAACAATCAGTAGACAATGAAGAGGTATGAGGGTGAGATCATAAGTAGAAGCTCCACTATCAGTCATCCAGTAGTCCAGGAAAGAGCTACAGTAAGACAATGTCTCCAAAATGTCATAGAACTATCAGCAGTACTTGAAAAAATAGGAGTATTAAAGGAGTAAGGAGGTTCTTAGGAGGATTTTCCAGTTATCATGGCTTGGGAGTCTAGGACGGGGGCCATATTACAACTTTCCTGAGACTCAGGTACTTTTTCCTTTGTGAACCTCTTGGTCCAGGAAAAATAAAAACAAAACAAGCAAACAAAAACCAATGACAACAGCAATAACAACATAAATCATTAAAATTTTATTTTCATCCAGGTGCCGTCGTACACATCTGTCCTCTCAGCAGTTGTGGGACTAACAGGAGGATCATGGGTTCTAGGGAAGCCAGAGCTGTACAGGCACACCTCACCTCAAAAAAACCAAAAACCAAAAACCAAAAACCAAAAAACAAAAACACAAACAAACAAAAAAAAGGAAAACAAACATTTTGCTTTTTTTGACAGTGTGGGTATAGTTAGAGGACCAACAGCATAAACATTTTTGGGAAATTTTGAAGAAAGAAATCTCAGGCTTTATTCCAAACTTACTGAAACAGAATCTTCATGAAAGAAGAGTTCCCTAGTATACTTCAAAAGAACATTAAAATTTGAGAACCTCTGACCAAGATTCCACTGAATTAATTATTGTGAGACAAGCAGATTGATTTTTTTCCACTTGTGAGGTGAGAAAATAAGATGCATGCAGAAAGTAAGTTTGCAATTTGTTAAAGAAAAGAAGCAGATACTGGTTACTTCAAATTTCTCTGAAAGTAGAAGGCAAGCTCTTCTACTCAGAGAGAAGAGGTTGGGACTAACACAGTGTTATGATTGGATTGTACCACCCCCAAATTCACCTGCTGAAGCTTAATCACCAATGTGATAATGTTGGGAAATAGAGACTTTGGAAGATTATTTCATGAAAGCATGCCCCCATAAGTGGGATGGTGGTTGTTGGTGTTAAGTGCTGTAGAGTCAGGTCTGACTCCTGCTGACCCTATGTACAACAGAACAAAATACTACCATACACTGCACATGATCTTTTCTATGTTTAAGCTCATTGTTTCAGACACTATGCTAATCCATCTAGCGGAGAGTCTTCCTCTTTTTCCTTTACCTACCACTCTCCCACATTTGATGTCCTTCTCCATGGATTGGTCTCTCCTGACAACATATCCAATATATGTAAGACCCAGTCTAACCATCCTTGCTTCCAAGGAGCACTCTGGTTGTACTTCTTCTAGGATGGATCTGTTGGCTCTTTTGGAAGTTCATTGTATACTCAATATTTAAAAGAACCACTTCTTCTGTTGTCACCCTCATTTGCTATCCAGCTTTCACAAGCATATGATGCAACTGAAAATACCATAGCGTGAGTCAGGTGCACTTTTATCTTCGATGTGACATCTTTACTTTTCTACATTTTAAAGAAGTCTTTTGCAACAGCTTTTCCCAATGCAATGCATCTTTTGAGTTCTTGACTGCTTCTTCTGTAGGTGTTAATTGCAGAACCAAGTAGAGCAATATCCTGGAAAACCTCTGTCTCTTCTCCATTTATCATGAGATTGTTTACTGAACCAGTTGTAAGGATTTTTCTTTATGTTGAGGTTCAATACACTGTGAAGTCCATTCTCTTTAACCTTCATCAGTAAATGTTTCAAATACTCTTCACTTTCTGCAAGCAAAATTGTGTCATCTGCATAATGCAGGTTGTTAATGAATCTTCCTCCAATCCTTCTCAGATTATTTGTTTCTCAGATTATTTTCTCAGCATAGATTGAAGCCATACAGTGAGAGGATACATTGCTGATGCACATGTTTTCTGACTTTAAACCCAGCAATGTTTCCTTGGTCTGTTTGAATGACTGCCTCCTGATCCATGTATAGAGTCTCCATGAGTATAATTAAGTGTTCTGTTATTCCCATTCTTTGCAATGTTATCCATGTTTGTTTTTAATCTACACAGTCAAATACCTTTGCATAAAAAAGATGCTATTTTTGTTGCTTGGGGAGAAGGACCAGGCAACCCATTCCCAAAAAACAATCAGCCATTGAAAACCCTATGAATAGCAGAGAAGCACTGACAATAGTGTTTTTCCTGTTGGATGTAGGGTCACTATGAGTCAGACATTGAATCAACTGAACCTAACAACCACCACCACAACATTTTTCTTGTTAGGTGACTTTTAGTTGGGTCCAACTCATAGTGACTGTATGTACAATAAATATATACACTCCCTGACACTCTCCCATCACCCAGCACTAAGTTAATGCTTCTCTGCTATCCATAGAACTTTCAATGGCTGATATTTTTCCTCATTAAAAGGCTCCAGAAAATTACCTTGCTCTTTCTACCATATGAGGACATGCAAGAAGGAGGCAGGGAAACAGGTGGTCAGCAGACATCCATTCTACTTGTGTCTTTAATATTTGACTCCCCAGTCACCAGAACTGTGAGAAGTAAATTTATGTTGATTATTGGTCACTGAGTTTATAGAATTTTGTTACAGTAGTCCAAACAAACTAAGATATACAAGTTAGGAAAATTGAGAAAAACTCGAATCCTTTTTTTTTTCTTTTTCTTTTTAAGTAACAGTGGGGAGAGAAATAGTTGCTCAAAGGCTCAGAAAGTCTTATAAATGTTTGTTTTGTATGGTGGGATGGGATGAAGTTGGGTGGTAACTAAGATACTTTAGAAACAGGCAGGCTTTTTTCCTCAGAAGTTCTATTTATGTTTAGAAATACAGAATTCAGAAATCCACAGTGATCTAAATTTAGAAAGAAGATAAGTGGCCAAAGATGTTAAATATGTTAGTTAGACAGAAAGTACTTTCAACATTGTTGGTTCAGCGGATAATGCTGTTGTGTTTGAAAACCAGTGAAGTGAAAATGCACCAATAAATACTGAAATAATTAGTATTTAAGAAAGGTAAAGACTAGTGACAATGCAAACATATTTAAAGGCAATTCAACATGAAAAAGTACAGGAATTAATTGTCATAATCAGAAAGTGGAGTATTGCGGTTTAAATACTTATATATTAATGAATGTGGGATTCAACACTATTTGGCAAAAGAATTGCTAAGAAAAGATCAGCACTGAGGGAGGACAAAAGATGAAATCTTTTAGCTCTAATAATGTTAAGTATCCTCACCCTCTGCCAAAGCTCCCAGACTACCATGGTGGTAGAGGAAGGACCCTGAGCCCGCTGCCTTGTTCCCAGTGAGGAATGCTGTTGTTAAGGAGCAGTTAAGGGAGGTAAAGGAGGAAAGCTTGTGCATCACAGGAGATGGGAATCATCACTTGCAGATGGAAACTAAAGGTCAAAAACAGAAATGGAAATGTATGTCTGTTCCTGAAAACTCAAATATTTGAAGATTAAAAGCTGCATTCCATAAGCAAGATTACCCTCCATACAGAATATTCCCTTCCATGTCAGAATGGACAGGTTTCATTTTAGTCACCACAGTATTTAGAGAATTCTTCAAGTACTTTAAAGATAAATCAGGTATAATACAGAAAGAAAGAATGGGAGTAAGGTATTCAGAAACAAGATGGAAGTGCCTGCATGTTAGAAAATGTTTTTGTAAGTTCTGTTGTACAATTGCCTAGCAGGGTGATGATAGATAACAATAATGCACTGTAAATTTCAAAAAGCTAGAAGAAAAGTTTTAAAAGTTTTTCCCATAAAATAGTAAGTGAGGAAATAAATATGTTTAATCCATTTTAGACATTCTGCAATATATACATATATTGAATTGAAATATTACCTTAATATGTACTACTAATTTTTTTTTTTTTTTTAGGGAGAAGGACCTGGTAACCCCCTCCCAAACATCAATCTGCCATTGAAAACCCTATGAACAGCAGAGAAGCACTGACAATAGTGTTTCCCCTGTTGTACAGAGGGTCGCTATGAGTTGGATACTGATTCGACGGCACCTAACAACAACAACAACAACATTATTTTTTAGGTATCAGTTAAAAGTAAATTTAAAAACAGGTCAGAAAAAAGAGTTTCTTCTTCAGGTAGGGAAAGAGGGGGAGAAAATTATTCCTATGAGGACATTCACCTTATTTAATTTAGACAACTCTAACACAAGAAGAGAGTGTAGAGGGTAGAGGCTTCAAAGACATATTCCTTTTCCTATCTTTGTTTCTTTCTTTCTGTCTTTCCTCTCTCTCTCTCTCTCTCTCTCTCTCTCTCTCTCTCTCTCTCTCTCTTCAAAGTCTCACTATGCATCCCAGGCTGGACTCAGATTTGCAATCTTTCTGCCTCTACCTCCTGAGTGCTGGTGTGCCACCATGTCTGGATCAAAGACACTTTCTTGAAATCAGTTTGTGTCCCAAAATAGTTTCCTTAGATAAAGTGCAGCAGGTATTTATGACAAGGGGATGTCCTTGGTACAAACACTTTTCTGATGCCAGTGATTCCGTTGGCTTAGAAGCAGGACTAATGATCCTGGCCACACCTTTTCTGACCCTCAATCATCACCCCCAAAGCTAGAGAACAATCCACACATGGGTCGTGGACTATTGAGCCTTTACTTTGTTCAACACATTTACTAAACCCTGTTTGGATCACAATTGTGTGTAATTTTGTAAACAAAGGTCTCTCATACTCAACTGATACCTACTTTACATTCAGTTACAAATTATTCATCCCTATATTTTCTTTTCCAGAACACAGCAAATAAGTACTTTATATAACAGCTATTCAGTAAATGTTTACTTCCTAAGTCAATACATGTGCATAGTCCTGTGCCCTGGGGAATGTGATGCAGAGTGGCATGATTTTTTGTTGAAAGTGAAATAATGTTACAGAGTTTATTAAGTGTATACTTTAAAATAAATGCAGGCAGAGAGAGGGAAGGAAAGAGAGAGAATCCAAAAGGTGGACATGGGATTCTCATGAAGGAGAGGTTAAGAAGCACACGAGCAAGTGTTCCCTCCAGTTTTACTTAACAGTAGACCATGACCCATATGATGCCAGTCCTGGGCACCCACCTCTGGGCACCTAAGCACCTAGTGTGATGTGAGCCTCAAGTTCCACCTAGAAAGGGCTTGCCATGGATTAGGGAGATGCCAATAAGACCAAAGTAAGTTCTATTGTTTAGGTTTTTTCTATTGGAGAAAGTTCCCTATAGTAGAATTGTTCAGGAGGTATGTGGCAGAGGTTTAAGAAAAGAGTCACTAGGGAGTTGCCTGGGCATGTCTCATGGAAGCACAAAATTACAGAGAAGAAAGCAAGGTTAAATTCAAAGGTTACACACATTTTGACCCAAGCATGGCTTATTGGTATTTTAACATTTTCAGTATTTAACACCTCTGTGCAGGCAGCCCTCACAACAGCTTTGTTGATAGTGTCAAAGTTCCAACGTTCATGGTTCTCAGCTGGTGAAATTCAAACCAGAGCCTGGGGTGAAGGCTCTTTCCCTTTTCATATCCCCGTCATTTCCCTGCCTTTCTACCTTGCCTCAGATCTCCCCCCCGAGACTCTGATTCTTTAATCTTAAGGGTTGATGAAGGGGGAAGATCTGGCTTCTGAAGATTCCTTAGGCTATGTAGGGGCTTAGGCCCTAACTATCTTGGGATCAAAGTCTCAATCTGCCTGATCTATGGAGGGACAGGACAAGTGGTTCCAAATGGAACGGTTGGAGGATTAGGAATCTGTGTGCATAAGAAGCTAAGATGTCTTTTCCTCTTGTTTGAAGAGAACTTAATGCTGCTTACAGTTCACAGGTGTAAGCAATCTCATCCTCAGGGTATTCTTGCTGTGGGGACTCAGAAAAAATAAGTTTAACTCTTGTGCTCTGGGTGGGGTACACCTCTATTCATGCTGAGAACATGTTATCATACATTACAAGATATTTACATATTTAACAGTAGGCATCTGGGCAAAATTTAATTACCACATCAACCCTGGATGCGGTACTTTTTTGGATGCACTCCTTTTTTGTATAGAGTTGAGTAAAGGTAGTGGCTTGATTCTACCTTCTGGGTTATTCCTGGAGTTTGACATCTATTGGAATACTTACTAGGATTTGGTAAAGTCCCTTTTAAATGGGCTGAAAGATAAGAGTTAGTGGGGATTGGAGTCTGGATTTTTAAGAAGCCACAAGTGTGACTGGAGACATTGGAGTTTTTCAGTTTTTTGGACACTTTACCAGCAGAATGACGTTCTTTTAATAAAAACTTGGTGTTCTTTCAGCAACTAGGGCATAAAAGTGTGCCTAAAAACCTGTCATTGGGAATAATTTTTAAAAATATAAAAGAAATAAACAAAAGAAACATAGCAAAAATGAATTGTCTGCCTTTGATCCATTTTCCAAATATGGAGGCTATCTCTTTGGGATAAATATGTGCACTCTGCATATTAATATTTGTGAGGTAATGCTATTTTGTCCCTGTCCTCAATACTTCAGGTCCAACATCGTGTTATGGGAATTGAATAAAATACACTTACATTACAGCTAATGACTTACAGACTATACACAAGAGAATTATCTCTGGATATATTTTTAGGATAGAAATTTTCACTACTCCTAATTATTTTATGCAAAGATTTACTTATATCAATATTAGCTTTGCTTCTCCTACAACACACACCTTTATAACAATATTTCTCAGTGTCATTTCTAATTTTATTTCTCAGAAATTCATGCCATTGCAAATAACACAAACTCAACTTACACATATAGACTTATTTTTCTCATTAGGTAGGACATCTGTCAATCAACAAACCAGTGCTTGTACATAAGCTCAATGATGCTATTAGGAAGCAGGGGCTTTTTACTATTTCTGTGTACCATTTGTAGGATGTGACTTTCCCTCTCCAAGTTGAAAGATGGGTGCTATATTCTCTTAGCAAGGAGGAGGCAATGGTAAAGACTAAAATAGGCGTGTCTACCAAGGTTGTTGTTTTTAAGAAGGTATCCTGAAAGTTCTATCTAGAGATTTCTGTTTATTACACTGGCTACAACTGGGCCATATGCCACTTCTAGACCAATTTTACTAATGATGGTGAAGAAAAGGGAAATATGAATAGGGGTTGGTTAATCTAAACATATAATCATTTATACTGCAGGTCTTTTTTTATTTTGATCACGCTGCTTGTGCAACACTTTTTGTATTTAGATGTATCTTTAATAAGCCTTTAAAAAGGAAGTGAAATATTAATAATATCTCTTATTTACTAGTCATTTAGTGGAAGATGAATGTTTTTCATAATAATTTTATTCAGTATTCTTAATTCTGTAGGATATTAAGGAAGAATTAGGCCTTAGGTTGAACCTGTTACCAGAGGTCTTAAATTTCTCCCTTTTAAGTTTTGCTTCAATATATATTAAACTTATTTTCTTCCATTTTCTCTTCTAATTTCTTCCTTTCTTTCATCCTCTTCCTCTTCATCAACATCTTTCTTTCCTTTGTGAATGATAATGCTGTAAGACAAGTATCATATCACAATATTTCTTAAAGTGTGTTTGAAGTATTAAAAGTGTTACATATTGTGTTACATATTGTTGTTGTTGTTGTTAGGTGCCGTGGAGTCGGTATCCGACTCATAGCGACCCTCATAGGGTTTTCAATGGCTGAGTGCTTCGGGATTGCCTTGGGAGTGGATTGCCAGGCCCTTCTCCCATTTTTGTGGTGCTGGGAATTGAACTCGGGACCTCAGAGACTGCAGCGCAGCGCTCTACCCATTGAGCCAAATCCCAGCCCATATGTTACATATTAGGAGTAGTTATATAGTTACTGATTTCTTTTGAAGATGATGCATATAACAGAGTTGCAAATATTTGTTTTTATTTAACCTTTTTTGGTCTTCCCAGATTAATAATATGCTTTCTGAAAGTAGTGACAGGTTTTGTGTAACTCCTGCTTATAAGTCCAAGATCTAGTGTAGCATTTGGTACAAAACTTACCATAAATAATTATTTCAGATGAATCCTGTTATAATGCTAATTAAACTGGGTGAAAATCAGAAAGCCAGTGGAGTGTTTAAGTCTTGGTTACCAGAATAAATACTATATGCTTTTTAAAAAAATGTTATAGTTTTTGAATTTATAATACATAACACACATATATACAGATTTCAGAACATAAAAAATAAATACAATACAGAAATACTTCTACCAAACATACTTTCCTGCTACCCAATTGCTTTTCCTAAAGGCAATTCTTATTATCAAATTCTTGGATGTCTTCCTAAAGAAAGCTTATGTGTACACATGAATATATATACATGGCTACATAATTTTACTATTTTTTCTCTAAGTGAAGACATACTACACTTTTGCTCTGTAACTTGATTTATTTTTGGCTAAATAATACTTATTGCACTCTGTTTCAGAACATAGTGTTACTTCATTCTTATTTTAGTAGTAGCCTAGTATTTTATTGTAGGGCCCTTACATAATATAGCCTATCCCTATGAATCAGACTCAACCTAAGGACACATAACAACAACAACAATATGCCTATTTAGGTTGTTTCCTCTGGAAGTATTTTCATCATTTCATGGATATATGAGTATCTGTAGGATGCAATTCAAGATGTGAACCTGAAATGTATCTTACCATAAGTGTGTGTGTAAATTATAAAATTTAGCACCTTGCCAAATTGTTCTCCCTGAAAGTTATACGAATTTATACTTCCATCAGTAATACATAAACATCTGTTTCCCCTGAGCTTCGATAGTACTGGATGTCATCAATCTGTTACCCATTTTACATTAGGTTCATAAACTGTTGAGTAAAGTGGTGTTTTATGACTTTTAAAGTTATTCTGATGTTATCTGCAGTGCTATATCCTATTTTAGATTTGCATTTTTTTCTTTTTTCATGATCTGCTTGCTTTTCTACCTTCCTCTGTTTCCTCCTTAATTTTGTGATTTGGTAATATCTTCTGTTTTATTTATTAACATCCTCCATTTTGTAAACATGTGTATTGATGAGAGACAGAATAGGTATAAAGTTTTCTCTTCAAATAAACTATTTTAATTATCATAAATACTCAAGGCATTTATATGTTACTCTCAGTTTAGAAATGAGAGGGAGACAGTTTCATAGAGATATAATAATTTACTAAATGGAATAAAGGTAGGTAAAGTAAAACTTAAAACTCTAGTTTCAAATCTAAACTATCTTCACTAATTGTAACCAAAGTGTCAATATAGTTTTATCAATGTTTTGTTTTATACTTAATGATGTCAAAATAATGTAA